>JABASD010000013.1:0-199304 GCA_019776165.1 Pogonognathellus flavescens | reverse complement strand
CGGATGAAATTGAGGTGGATGAAATTCATTTCGTCCATTTCATCCATCCAACTATCCGGATAGCTCTGAACCTTGATTATGAGCGTGTGTAAATAGTAATGTTGTTGTAGGGAATGCATTAATATTTTAAATAGGTGCATAATACTCTCTCTGGCAATATTACACACAGTGTGTGAAGGGACATTGACGTATTGCTGAGTATTGTAGTGGAAAAGGCGAAAATTGTGTGTGTGTTTATTAAAGTAGGCTTTAGCTAATCTCTTTGAAGGTATGAAGTGGGCAAAGCCTTTTTGGGTGTTGCATATATTACATATAAGAAGTGGAACGTACACATTTGGTGGATTGATTAGGAATGGGAATGAGTGACTGGAACTGGTCTGATTATTAAGATTTTCCAGCAGAGACATAAATCTCTACAGCGACCGGAGCTAAATAGCCACTCTCCTATTCTTAGAACTTTTATCCAGGCGGCAGAGCCACGTAATGCGATATATAAATGTTCCTTATATATTACTATATACTTATGCAGTGTATAGCTGGAAGTACAAGGAAGAAGGGAGGGAAGTCATACTAGAAAAGGTTTGCTAACAATTCTCATTGTGTAGTATAATTGTAGGAAGCATTAAGCAGGAGCTCAATTCTTCTTGCTTTTAATACTTTGCCAGTTCATTCCATTGTCGTAATTACTCGTTAAGAAATGAGCTGGAATGAACTGCTGGACTGACTGGAGCTGGATACGATAATTAACAATATGACTGTGCTTTAGCGGGCTGTGTGTGTAATGTTATAGACAACGAATGAATGTTCCTTCTTGTTGGAAATAAGTATAGGTGCTGCATTGACATCAATACTTGTATTTCCATATGCACGTACTGCTAACATTACTTATGTTTCTGCCTATGCGACTTAGACTTACTCCTTTATCGTCCAGAGAGTGTTCTAGTTATGTTGTAAATCACTCGATGCGACTATTAGTGCAACTGCTAAGAGAGTAGTGGAGTCAAGTGGTTGCGGCACAGGGAAGGCAATACACACACGGTGCACGGCAGTGGAAGAAATAAGTTCCTCCAGTGACTTTTGGTTAAGTGCAAACTACTTATTAGTAAATGTACAAATGTACACGTTGGCCATGCATAATAAATGATGATAGGCTTACTTTAAATATTCATAGTCAGCTTTGTATTTATTTACATTGAATTCAATGAGTGTAGCCTATACGCTCCTATCTTTTCTCAACTTGCAAGTTGTTCCTTTACGTAATGTTCTAACGACCTTCTGGAGTATTTAAGACTGAGCTGACAGAGTTGTATTGTGGGTTGCTGGAAATTGGCTACATGTGTATTATTCCAGTGTGTATTATTACAGAGACAGGACAGTAGACTCCCATTACAAATAATGGAGGTAAGAATGTTGATAATACTAATGTAGCTATGGTCGAAGAAAGGAAGAACAACTCTAGAGGTATAGCAGAGGTGGTTATTGAAAGAGTTTGAGTGGAGTTACAGGTAGAAAAGTGAACTGGGCTCGTTGTTCGAATGTACTGGCAAAGTCGTGTCAATGTTGAGCTGGTAATAAATTATGAATTACTGATACGTACGCATAAATCTATTGAGTTTGGTTGGAATCTAAAAGAACAACATTGTGCTGCTAGCTGAGCATAATGCAATAATATAAGTAGGCAGTTAGTTGGCTATTTAATAAGCCATGTCTGCGTACACTTACAAGACCTGAACAGGGCAGAACATGAAACAGTAAGTCTAAAGCAGAATATTTATCGAGTGAGTGAAATGTGTAACTGTTGAGAAAGATAGAGAAGAGACGAGATTGTGTGTGCACAGCGATCATTGTTTATAACTGTAGCATTGCGGGATATGCCTCCACACTCACATACACAAGCCCCATATACAGATCAACCCAGGCAAATGAAACACAACTAATATTATTACATCTCCACTATTTTACTACCAGTATTGCATCTCACATCAAATATACCTAGTCATATAGCTATGCAGTCATTTTATATAAGTTGCACATAAGTCGTATATGAGTTATATAGATATAGATCGAAGAAGAAGGCAGGTAAAGTTGAGTTTAGTTGAGGCGTTGTGTTATAGAGCTGTAAGAAAGTGAAATGAAACCTGTGAGCTTTGTTGACTCGAGGTGATTTGGCTGTGTATTTGTATATGAGTATTAGTAGTGCGAGCGTAGTAAGTGGAAGAAAAGTATGGTTGTGTGTGTGTATTGGTTTGGCATGGCATGGCTTGGCAAAGACCCCTACAGACTTGGACAACGAGGACCAAACTAATATTTACGTTTGTGTCACGCAAGCTCTCCCGTCAATTGTCCAGTGATTAATGAGCACTTACAAAGGAATCGCAAGGTAGACTCTGATTAAACACTCTCGGAAACTTTATAGCGCTAATTATCTGCGATTACCATCCAATCCACGTTGCCCATGTAGCCCTACACAACCCGACTCACAAACACTCACACTTTACACCGAAATTCTGAAAAGTCTGTTAAAATTTGCATATCTAATTCCCCGGCTGGAATGAAAAACACAATGAGAAACACACACACACAAATTCTGATTGGATTTTCTTTAAATGCCGCATTGCGCTCCATAATACGCTTACACAGTCTCTCTTTGCATTCTATATACTATGTATGTTTGTATGTTGTACGTAGTATTGTGCAGTGTACATGCATAAAACATTTCCAGACCCGTTTATTGTATTCTCTGCTCTACATTAAGTTGACTGTGAGTCTTGTGTGTGTGAGACTGCTGTGGCGAGATTAGGTTTCGTCGGATGTATGTAATTACACAGTGCGTAATGAAATAAATGCAGAATACCAATCCGTCAGTCAAATTTGAAACTTTATTTGGCCACTGTACAGTTGTACAGCTCCTACGCTCATAATTCCACATCTTTTAGATCGGGATTTGGTTTTGTTGTTTTGATATTGGAGCTACAGCTTGAGAACTGATTGTGTTTGTGTTTCTGTTGCTGCTGTTATGATTGTTGCTTTGTATTTAGTGGAGGAGAGTGAAAAGTGTTTGGCATGGCATGGCACTTGTAAAAATAGCAACACTTGTAGTAACCCTTGTATACGTAATGTAAATGTAACGATGAAATAAAGTAGGCGAAACACGCAAAGTGTATTTGCTATGTGCAGTGCACTATGGGCCTATAATAAGTTCTGCTAATATCTAATGCAAAACGAACTAAACTGTTACGAAGTGTGTTTGTATATTAAGCTGCTGTGTGTGTGTTGTGCTGCAATGGTGTGGTGTGGTCTTTGGTCTGTTATGGTCGTCACATCACGTGAACTCTAAAACTTGAACGAGAAAATCAGCAGCAACAGGCATCTTGTGCATGCAAAGATATTATATACCCGTTAATAATAATTTCCGTGTCATGCACTGCACACACAACACAAGTCCTCAGCTTTGCAGATTAGACAATCATCTCTTCACTTCATTTCACTACAGCCATTTAACATTAACAACAACTTTGCCTATTCATTCCTGTTCCTCATACAACTACACACACAGAGAAAGATTTCTAAAGTAGTCAAGATGTCTACAAGAACAAATAATGTAGCAATAATGGAGATTGCTTGTTGCAAGTCTCATGCTACATTTAATTTCCCTTTCTTCCATCCGTTTCAAATTGATTTAATGCCATTTGACTCGAGTTGTCTTTGAAAAATGCAAATAGTATTTGTTTTTCTACCAAACACTTTGTCTCACTCCAAACCTACCAAAGTCATAAATATTTCACGTGATTTATGAATTTTCTCAACACACTGCACTGCTAACAACTGTAAGAGCATTTAGCATTATTGTTGGTAGTTGTTGTGTGTGTCTATACATGTGCATGGTTTATTAATTGAACTGACAAAATAAAATTTTAATTCCTCTCAAGGTTTTCAGACTCAGAAAATCAGTCAAGGGAAATGATTAATGAGTTAAGGTCGCCTTGAGACACTGCAGCAAAGTTGAACATAACTCTTTCTGTGTGTGCTGGGACTAAGGTGTAGTAAATAGAGATGCCAGGCTTAGTTAGAGCTAAAAAATAAAGCAATTTGAGTACACAGGACGAGAGAGTGACGAAGAAGACGACGACCGACCCCAGAGAGAGTGGAAGAAGAAGAAGAAGTAGAGAATGAGGTGCCAGTTCATAAAAGGCCAATTAACACATGCAAATCTCTAATGTCATATCATTGCATGGCACGCCAATGCACGTTAGAAGAAGGCAGAGAGAAGAGATGAGGTGAAGAATAGCAAAAGTGTAGGTGTGAAGGTCGGAGGTCATTTTCCCTCCTTCCTTTTATTCACTTCTTCTTCCACGTCTTCATGGCACACAACAATAAGTTAAGACGTGAGGACATTATACAACTCTCAAACGAAGCAAGTGTCTGAAGAAACGAGAAAACTCTCAAGATTTCATTAACGTTTATTCTTGTCTTCTTCTTGGTCTGGGAGAATGTACGATAGGAATAGTGCGAGTGTTGTATTTATTATTAAAGAGCAATAATAATATTTTGTTTTGTTTTCTGTGCGGACTGTGTGTATTGGAGGGAGAGAGAGCGAGTGCTTTACTGTGTCCGAAAGGAACTTGACGTCTTAGGCAATGCACACACCCCCTCCCGCCTTTAAAGAGTTATTAAGAAGGACGAGGTAAGAAACAACGGGCAGAATTCATGTGTTCTTCGTACTTTACGATATCCACAATAATGTGATTATGTAATGGTAATACTATAGAAATAATATAATGGAAAAGTAAAGTACATTGCATTTACGAGTGCCTGTGTAGAAGAAGGAGAGCTGGTATGCGTATAGAGCGTTGGTCCAATAACAAATCAACGTGGTAATAGAGCCATCATGAGCTCGCCCCATAGCGCATAAATAAACAGAGCCAGGTCGTAAAGAAAAGATTCGTTGGGTAAAAACGTCAAGAGCATAATAGATGCGCACATAAGAGTCGTCGTAAATAAACGGCTGGATAAATACAAATTTTTTCGATTCTCTCGCATCATCATACTCATCATCATCATCATCATCATCCGCAAGTCTTCATCCAACCCTTATAACACTATACCACTTACAGTCATATTCCTTATATCTTTATACTACCAAGATCCATGAATGTACATTTCTTTCTTGTTCAGAGTCAAATGTGTATAGAGCGTTTGTTCTTGTACGCTGTTCTATTGTACATTTAGTAGTTTATGGACGAATTCCCGTCACTTACATCCCTTTGAGTCTATAGTCTGTGTACTGCTATAGTACATTCTGTATTTGGTGTTTCTCTAGTTGATGAAAGTGTTTGTGTATTTCTATATTGCCAACTGCTCGCGTGAGATGAATGCTGAGTTTAAATCTGCGGGTGACAATTGTCAGACTTCAGCTTAGTTCTCTTCTTCCAACCTTCTCTTCACTTCTTCCTGAATAAATTCTATTCTCTCTAATTTCTTACAGCAACTATCTCACCAGACACTTCCACTGCTTTAATGCAAGTGCTACACATTAAAATCCAAATGGAAGAAATGTACACACAAAAATTGCATTGTTAGGTAATATAGAAATGTAATTGTAAAATGCAATTTCTTCTTGCTTATCTTTACAGTCATCGTTTACGTAAGTATCAGACGCGGATTGGCTTTGTAATGTATATAGGAGGATTGATAATTATTGGTATTAGTTGAGAGTACTGCACAAAAAGAGTGGAGAACAAAGCGCAAACGCATTTTTTGCCTAAGGATTTTTTATATAAGTAGAAATGAAATACGCAGAAAATAAGAATAAGAAGTGATTTCCTTTGAATTTGACTATCTGTTTCTGTAGAATGCACACGTACAAATCGCAGAATAATTACTACAAAGAGAGTAGTATTAGTTGGAGAAGGAGACGAGGCGGACTGGAGAGACGACTGCAGTAGTAAATGTGAAACCGATAAAATCAAAAGGTACTTGGACTTGACTGTAGTATGCTTTTAGGTAATATAGGACGAGAGTAGTATAATAAGCACAATAAGTAGGAACAAGTGTAAAGGCTAGTTCTCTACAAAACGTTGCGAGTCTTTGGTTGTGTTGAGTTATGCCTCCTCTTCAGTCCAGTTCAGTTTGGTCAGAGAAGAACACAGTGCCATGTAAATGCGGAGAGTATGAGAGAGAGAGAGAGAAAAAAAGTAAAATGCTGCAGACGAAACATAATTGTATGTTATACGTGGATAATTACTACATCTTACTCTTTGGCTATATGTACATACGCTGCAAGCTGAGAAAACTGGATTGGAATACTTAAGGAAAAGCAGCCACCACAAGGTAAAGGCAAAAGACACACAAACAACACACAACAGATCCCTGTCAATTTTTATTCTACTCCTTTTAGCTTCCCTTCCATGCATTACACCTTATAGGCCTAATAACCTTACTACTATACTACTGCGTATAGAAATATTATTAAGTATTACTCGATTACATATCAGATATCATTACACCTACCTTTATTATGATGATTGTTATTATATTAGTATAGCAGTCAAAGTATCAATGATGATGAATTCTAGTGCAAGAGTAGTAAGTAGTAGAGTAACACATGAGGGAATCCATGTACTACTTGTATATAGTTAGAGTACTAGTTAGAGTAGCATAGGTACAGTGTGTGGGTATATAGGTGTAATAGAAGAGGTAAGTGCAAAGAGAAGACGAGGTGCAAATCCCATCGTAAAAGTGTTGTGTCTAATTGCTCTCTATCTGCTACACCTCATCTACGGCTACTGTATTCCTTTTATTTTCATTAGCATTGTAAAACCTTCCCTTTTCAGTTTCAGCTGCATTCCCTTATAATTCCCTTATAATTCCATTACATCATCATCATACTATTATTATTTATTCTCATTAATTAGTCGTAAAAGAAACACACAGGCTATATACGTAAACGGATACTTGCAACAGACACACCAAATCATTGTTGTGAATTGTAAATACCTAAAACTCTACGCTCTCTCTCTCCTAGTGTATATCTTTGCAACAATAAAAATCAACAGAAGAGATAACATACAACGAGTTCAAACGCTCCACACAAATTACCATTCACACACTACAAAGCGTCTTCTGCCAGTAAATAATTCGATGTGTGCTAGTAAAATATTTTTATGTATGTAGTGTGGGTATCCCTGTACTCAATTGTAATGCAGACCGAAGGCAAGTCCGCTTTAATCATTTCGTCGCTCTTCTTCTTTTCTATTCTAGTAGTGTAGTAAATAAAATTCTAAACACACCAATCGTCCCATGACACATACAATCACTATTTGTAGGAGTAATTTAATACTTCTATAAGAAATTCATCAAGAAAAATGAAATAATATGTGAATTTGGTTGTTGGAAAATTGGAAAAGAGTTTCCCCGGTTGTTACATGTTAAGTTAAATGTACAAAGTGATATGTTGATGATGTATTGTATTTAGTAGAGGAAAGGGAATCCTTAGAAATGATGTAGCTCTTGTGTGAAGATCGAATTTCGATTCACAAGAGCTTCATCATCATTGACTTTTACTTGCATTTTTTTCCGATGTACATAGTATGTAATAATATTTCTAAGTGAGGAGTTGTAATGTGGAGCTTCTTCCTTCGGATGAAATTTCATCATGGCATTATTATCAAATGTATATTTTTATAAATGTAACATGAAGACGTTTGGCTTACATAGAATAGTATGTGTATGGTGTATAGGATAGTATGTATAGGAGTATGTGTAGGATGTATTTGTAATGTGTGTACAGGGATTCTATTAGTAAAGTGTGTTGTGTTGGTTGCAGTGTGGTTGTGGCTGGGGTAGGTAGTGGACCTGCTGAGCTGTCGAAGCTCACTTAATTGGCACTGACACTGACACAACGTAGCCAACAGAACTTGTCAGAACTTTTCTCTCTCTCTCTCTGACTTCAACGACACGACTCTTCCCTGCCACGGCACAACTTCTCTCTCTGTCCCAGTTTATCTCAAATTATTTTCTTATTACGAGTATTACGCCTTGTGTTGTGTGCAGGAGCAGCCGTGTGCACTCTCTCTGTCTCTATTTGTATTTGTATTGTTTCTCGATGACAACTGACGACATGGACAGATATGATTAGAGTCGACAGCAAAACATAATCTCACACATTCCTCCACTTTTCTCAACTTCATTTCTCTCTCCCCTCTCTCTCTCTCTATCTCTCTCCATCTTATTCTTTCTTCGTCTTCTTCTTAACTCTTCTCCTATGTAACTCAACCTCAGCTATATTCATCTTCTTGCTCCGTATAAATATTTTAATATGCTTGTAGTATTAGTACTACGTACAGATATTCTGTGTAAGTTGTAGTGTGTTCATGTTTTGATGGAGCTTCATCAGTTTACTGCTTACTTACAATTAGTTTTTCTCGATAGCTTCTATGTGTTTTTAATCATGAGCTGAGAGAGAGAGAGCTATGATGTGTGTGATGCAATCGTATTCACACAAGAGATTGACAGCTGATTCCAGATAACACTTTTTCTACAGTTTTTTCCTGGAATTCGACTTGAAGCTTGACTACCTTTACTACTACCACTTTCTGCATACACACACACATTATATTATTCATCAGACGAGCTGTAAAGCATATACCCTGTATATAGAACTTGCATATTATGTAATATACAAGTTTTACTTAAGTATACCACGAGAGTATTAAAATAATCCTTGTTTTGCTTTATACACCTGACGTATGTACACAGCTACTCATATTTCATCAAATTTAATACAGCTCTCCACTAATACCAAAAGCCAAAGAAGCTAATCTACATCTTTGTTTATAAGAATAGTGAGAAGAACAGAACAATACACTCTGGTTACGAAATATGAATAAGATGCAGTTAAAGAAGGTCTGAGGAGAGGTGTAGGTATTTGTAGCGTAAAAGAAATAAAAACCGGATGCTCCACAGGTATGTTACTAAATACTCGGAGTGATTATGTAGGTATGCTATAGTAATAGAAAAGTGCTTAAATCTATATAGGCGCAGTGTTCCATTACTCTTTGGGAATGCAATATTTACAATTGAGTATACGCATGTGGAAAAAACTTGTTCAGCACTGCTCCTTCTTAGTCATAAACCAATTAAATCATTAACGACCCTACGACTTACACTTCATACGGACTCTCATTCTGCTCTTACTCATATCATGTAATGCTGTTACAAGGAAACATCTCTCGACTTAGTAACTGCAATTCCATTGTATTCCTCGTCTCCTTCTGACAATTGACTACTTACTCAGACAAGAGTTTATTTTATTTACAGCGCGATACATAAATACGTGTAATCGCTTTAAAGTGAGGGCAGCAATTTTTACGAGTGCACAAAACACACCCTTCGTTCCATTATTCCTTCACTCGTCTTCAATTTATTTACAAACTCTACTTTATGTACATATTTTTCGTCAATTCGATTCTGTAAAGCTGCAGCCGAAATGATGATCTGCAACAAGCGAATAGCAATCTTAATCTTTTCCGCACTTGCAAAATTGCTAGGTGTAAAACTCTCAAGAGATATCACTCTATCGCTTTAAAAGAGTAATTATCGTTTTTTCCTCCACACCACGTAAAAAACTTTACCTTGCTGTTATTTCTATATTTGTTATACGCCAAAATCTGCAAATTGGCAAAACCTTAAGCTTAAAGAACGCTTGTTTAGCTTTGCATCTCGACTGTAAAGTACAGTGATGTAAAGCTCTTTTTGATAATTTACGTTTGCCAAAGCAATTTGATTTACAATTGCAGAGTAATGCCATAATACTATTCCACACATTAACTGCCATTATATATATCTGCACATCCCCATGTCTAATGTCTAATGCATTGTTTCCCATATAATTCCTCGAACGTATCTACTGAAGAATCTGTACAAGATAACGGAAAATCAATTTGTATGCAATAGAACGTAGAGAGAAGTTACGGTTTGTTCGTTATAAGCAAGTGAGCCTTATAATTACGAATGATTAACTTAGCAGCTAAAACTCTGCACAAATCCATCTCGTCTATATCTCTCCGTCTATCTCTACAACGTACATAAAGCACAAGGTAGTAGTGCGACAAACCATACGCGGGTGCTACCGTATATACGCTTGCTTGATTTAAGGTATCTTAGAGCAGCTAATAAACTAATAATGCATGCAGTTCACAGAGAGAAGAGATATAAATCTGGCGAGAGGTCACTCCGTCATTTCATTATTGCAAACAATTCTCCTTGCATATAAGAGAGATATAAAGTATATGGAGAGGTGTGTGTAGATTGATGTATTTGGAATGGCAGTAAGGAACAGACAGGAGAGCGAATGAGTAAGTGCATCCACTTTCCTCTTTCCATATACGACTCTGCCTGTACATTAACATTTACCTGTCCCTGTCATGTCATTGTCCCGGATTGACAAGGAAATAGCCCGACTCCACTACTGCTACTAAAATGCTTCGTCCTAGCTTCATTTCCTTTACTTTGCCCTGGCATTGCTCGCTGATTATTCTATTCTCTCTCTCTCTCTGCAATCCACCTCTCTCTGCCCTATTCCGCTCTAATGAGAAAAGAACATAAGCCAAGCCGCACGGGGGCAAACTATCGATCCAGCCTTTATATAACCAAACTCACTGTACCTAGAAATGTATTTTTGTGAGTACTGCACATTTCTAAACAGCATAAGAATCAAGAATATGCACATACACATACCTAGTCCATTACAATTTATGTACAGCCTTTCGTATACCTAATTAATTACAGTTCATGTAGGTGATTGTAAAATATAAATTAGGTAGCTCAAAACAAATAATTAGGACGATTGATTCGATTACAATTATTTAAAGCTGATGGTGAGTTCTAAAAATGATTTGGTAGCGATTTTTAAGGAGAATTTTCAAGTTGAGAAGTTGAGTGTGGACTGTGTGTTACAGATTTGTCTCTATTCGTTCGCAACATTTTCGAAGGAAATTATTATCATCATTTCCACTGCAACACCAACAAGGCGTTCTTCTGCGATTCAATTGAGAATTTGTATTAATTGTTAGTATGGACAAGACAGGTGTACTTTGTGGTAGAAATGTATAAAAATTGAATACTGGTCTGATACTCGTTTCAAGCGATGCATACAGAGAGGTATGTATAAATTATTATTGTTATGTACTGCAAGTACTACTACTACTACTAAGTGTATGTAAGTACCTACTCTGGTTAGTTTGGAGCTAGGTTATAAGTAGCCTCAGTTGAAAGTGCCTGGGGCGAGCAGTGTGTGAGAAAAGAAGCTTCGCTGCAAGAGAATTGTTGTTTGTGTGTGTGAGTATTATGAGTATACAGTGGAGAGAGTGTTGTTGGTGCTGGTTGGTTTTATACGGTGTTTGAGTATTGACAGCCTTCGATTTAGTTCTTAGCCAACAAGTATCGACATGAAGCGATTAAATGTAATTTCAAGCGAACAGACTGAATCGGATTGGATGAAGGGGTGCATATAAAAGAGAATATAAGAAAAAAGCTTAGTTTTAGCGATACGTGAATCCGTGTATGTGATAATAATAATACACATTATAGCCATACATAGTTCAAGTGATTCTGATAATAATTGGCTTGCAGGCAGAGAAGCAGCAAGAAGTATTGGAGAGACATTTGGAGAGGAGTTGAGACTGCGAGAGTGCAGGAGAGACGGAGGCAGAAGAGAGGCAAGGCAAGACGAGGCGCCAGAGAAGCACTTTGAGACTATAGACAAGAATCTCTGTCCGCAAAACGTATCATTAAATGGAATTAAATCAAGATTCGGAGCAGCACGCATACGCAACGCACCGCACTACCGCAAACAATCGAGAGGAGCAGAGCAGAATCCAACAGCATCCACTCACTCACTTTATAGTCCTCGTACAATCCGCCTATTTAAAGATGGAAGCACACCCAGACACAAAAGTCCCATACACACACACCGGATACAAACACACAGACACAACAGTCTTCTCCAGCATCCAAAACATACACTCACACTAAAATATCTCCTTTATGCTAAATATGGCATGAAACATAAAATATTCCTCATACTCACATTCAGACACTTATCTTTTGCAAAATGACATAATCCTACGCATTCATAAGCCACAAGTAAGCTCTGCTATTTTTACGTATTAAATAAATGCAATTGGCAAATTAATCGTGGAGAAATATTTGTCAAAGACAAACATTTTTACGTCTGTAAAGGAAACAAACAGAATAAAATAATTTATATATATATTAGATTCATTGCAGATAACATGACTCTGAAATTTAAAAAATGACCTTCTGGATTACTTTTGGATCAAAGCATCTACAATGCATTAATGAATTAAAGTCTTTCTTGAGCATAACTATTCATAGTCATTTGAATTTTACATTTTGTTGCAAATATTATTGCAGGCAAAATGTATGACTCATGTGCGGTACGTACCTACTTTACTTACTTAATATTAGTAGTATTGCACTTGTGTGGGACTTAGGTTGTTAATTACACTTTAGTTGGTTTATTTCTGTGAAGAGGTTCTCCAGACAGATAGAGAGACAAGATTAAGGAAGGGTTAATTAATCCAAGCAAAAATGCTGAAAATATTACACCTTCTTCATTGTTGTTTTACTGAAGGTAGTAGTCTTGTGCTGTGAGCACAGAATGTAAAGTCTAATCTCCAAATGCAATCTCATAATACACAGTACAACCCAACGCTGCTGTAGTGGTGGTGGTCTGTTTGCTCCTTCTTCTTCTTCTATAATAAAATTTCTGTCTTGTTATTTCCATTCCACACCGTACACTGCGGCTATACTAGACTCTATCAGTAAATACCTATTTATCTTTTCCTCACTGCATTCTGCTTTACTCTAAAACACAACTTTTGCTCCACTATACTGTAACATAGTGCATAAGAATAGAGCGAGTGTGGCTGTATGTGACTTGGTGTGTTTGTATGATGTGTGATATAATATGAGCGGGGAATGTAGCCGCTTTTCCATCATCTGTTTCCGAGTAGGTTGCTCGCAGGTAATTATATGTGATAATTCCCCGTTGAACTGACTTGACTGCATTGGAAACACCTACACGTAGACATGGACAAGTAAGGTAGGACAGGCATCGTGTATAATTCGTGTACATTCATACTCTGAAGCCCTGTGTGAATCGTAAGCAGCAGTGGAGTAGTAGAGTGGCGGTAGTGGAAGGGCCGTGTGTAGGAATAGCACACACAACGAATGCTCCAGATTTAATAAAACGAGATCTTAACTGGTCAAACACGCAGAGCTATAATTTCCTTCTTCCCTTCTTCTGCTTCTTGTGTGTACTCGCTTAACTCAAACTCAAGTCGACGTGATTCAACTCTATTTGACTTTTGTATGTAAATAACACTGACTCAACCAAATCACACAGAATAAGCATAATAGCAGTAAAGATAGACAGATTCGTATCTCCATGTGTTCCCTGCTTATATATAGCACTCCATATAGTCACTCCATATACAACTCCAGCTTTCTTAACAACAACTTCCACTTTAATTCTCTCCAAACCGGACGGACTTTCCTAGTCTCCTTTAAAACTTCAATTCCGCTTCGCTCTCCCTTCAATAACATCGTAAAGGCAAAGCACTGCAAGCACACAACCAATGCTTAAATGCAGCACTATAATGCTTTCTCAAAAGTTTAAGGTCTGCAAATAAGCACACATTATTATTGCCCGTTAAGACCCTGCTGCTACTAAAAGTGTAATATATGGTGATCCAGTAGCTCAGTGGAGTAATTATTATTATACACAGACAGAGTGGCAGCTTTAAAACAAACCAGTCTAGTATAGTGCCAAACCTCCAATTCGCCATGAAACAGCGAAGCAGGTATTTAACAATGGAATAATATGAATCAGGCTATAGAGCTACGCAATCCAGCTGTAAAATCTCCTCGCTTTTATAACTTAAGTCGTAAGTACAGACGTGGCAGAGTCACATAAAATACACTGTTAGTGTTTTACACTGCAAATTCTGTAAATTACACATTTTGATGAATTTTGTGTGCGTAGGTACCTCTGCTCCTGCTTGTACATAATGAAACTAATGAAAAGGTACATTTTATATAGAGAGGTTTGGAATACATGAGTTAAGAAACACAGAGTGTAGAGCTATAAGTTATGGTTAGTATTGGTTAAATGGTAGTCTGTGTGCAGTTGTAATGGGAGTCCCTTGTGTAAAGGAACGTAATATAATGGAAGTAGAAGAAGAAGGAGTGTTTTAGTCTTTTCTTTTGGTGAATTGCATTGAATGGGCTCGGCTGTGTGTTTCTCTTCTCTCTGCGTCTACCACCACCACCGCTCTGGCACTACGGCTACTAAAGCTCAAATATCAATCAAGTTAATGTGATAGTCAGCATCAATCTTATAGACCAGAGAGACGTTTGATTGTCATGGCAAGAAATTTTTCTTAACTTGCCAACTCGCACACACACACAACCTTCACTTTACTTACTTCAGCCGTCCCTGCTGCTACAGAGATAGCCAACGATAGCTCAGACATAGAGGCACATGGCACAGGTACATTACACGTTCTAGGGTAGAGCTTTAGCTTTATTTAAGTAACAAGGTTAGGTTAGTTGTTAGTTGGTTGAGAAAAGAAGACGAGGATAAGCGAAAGGGAAAGATAATGCAAGTATCGCACACTGAAACTTGTCCAGCACATTGGAATGGATTAGCCATAGTAGGAGTAGTTGGCTATAGATATATTTGTATGTATAGAGAAGCATGTATAGTGTGTAGTGTGTGTGTGTAGTTGGGGTGATAGTAAATGCATTCTGACTAAAACATACTGAAAGTAGTCACATCAAGTTAAAATGTAGTTTTGGGAACGTGAAGCGAAAGTAAGTAGTTTGTTGGAGAGTGACTGTGAGTTGTACACGCGGGTTAAAGGAAAGGATATTGCCAAGAAACGCCATGCCAAACCAAACCGAGCCAGTGCCATTCAGTTGAGCAGGAATGTCTTACAAGGTTTCCTACACATTTTATACACGGGGCTATATGCTTAACGGAGAACCAGGAGAGAGTCGGGAGAGAGCTTAACTTGATTTGACTACAGAAAGAGAGAAGCAGTCGCTTTCCTCATTCTCTCTCGCTCTTTCCCCGTTCTTTTCTCATGTTCTTTACTTTATACGTATGGAGGTTGATAGTTTGCATTAAAGAGAAAGAGTAGACGTGGGAGCGGGAGAGGAGAGTATTATAACGCTACTGTTGCAGATAACGCAGTCTGCTTAATGTGCTCCAGTCACGAAACACCAAATCCTAATCTACTGTCTTCTTGCGCAACTTTCTACTACTTCGTCGCCCCAAACCTTCTCCTGCCTCACAATAGCCCAGCCAAGAATGAAACAACCGATGTGATACTCAACTACTACTACTACGAATAATACCCGCTTCCATCCATAACTCCCGACTCTCTTTCTAACTCACTACTCTCCCAAATTCATTTTCAAGGAATTTTCTAATGGCAAATCATAATAATAAATACACACAGCACAGCACCCATCTAGTTCCAACATATACCAGCACTAAATATGTTTGAGCAAAATATTAACATATACAGGCATATTCGTATAATATGCGTTATACTAGGTAAGGTACATTAAATAAGAATATTTATTTTAACCAACATTAGCGCATCATCAATTAGACAATCAAGTTGGCATTAAAATTTAAAATTAATTTTGTTGTACAAGAAAAGTAAAGATGAACTTCTGTTTATAAATACTACTCAAGGAGAGACTCTCGAAATAATAATACCATACAATCACTAAATAACTAAGTATAATTGACCTATTAGTTTGTATCATAAAATTAAAATTCAGAATGGAAATATTTTCCTTTGCTTTCAAGTTTCAATAATTTTACGTAAACCGTACAGTATTATCATTTCGGGAGTAGGATTTATAAACACAAGTTCATCTTTACTTTTCGAGTATAACAAAAGTAATTTTAATTTTTAATGCCAACTTGATTGTCTAATTGATTGTGGCTTGTCTTAAAAATTAAAATAAGGATGAATTCCTTAGCTGTTGTACTACAGAAATGTTTTTCATGTGCGTATTTCAGTGCATTATATTAGTTAGGAATTTAGCGAAAGCTAAATATCTTTTCAGTTACAGTTGCTTAAGTTAGTTAGCTTTTAGCGCTCGCTGAATTTGTTCAGTCGCTTTTTCATACTCTTCAAACTAACTGGAAGTTCCGTCTGGTCGTTTCAACTTGACTGAGACTACTACGACCTTACAGTGACTGTGATGGTGTGTGGCGTTTGCAACATTCTACTTTCTCGGAGTATTACTTCTACCGCCGCCCTTTCAATCCACTCTGCAAGAAATTTCCCCCGCGCATAAAAGACTTCCATCCATCTAATACACTTTCGCTTCTCCACTTTCAATTCTACAAACAAAATCAAGTCATGTAGGTGCACCTTGTATTGTGTACGTACTTCTATTCTAGTAGAACGTCTGTGTGTACGTGTGGTATGTGGCAGACATTTTATTGTAATCCGTAAATTAATAGATGACTAGTCCAGTTGTACGGTCTGCTCTGCCAAACACATTTCGGGTAGGGAATGCTAAGCAGACGGGAATAAATTCTGTTGGAGCGGAGAAGAAAGTTGAAGGGAATGAATAGGCGAATGTGTAAGTAGATATGTTTTCGTACTTTCGTTCCTTCCTTTCTTCTTGTTCTAGGACAAATTATGTATGCTACAAAAGAGATTAACATGCGTGCATATTTATATCGCAGTTAAGCAAAGCCATAGAAATGTACAGAGCGTAGCAGTAAATAACGCACTGTATAGGAAATGTATGTTCGGTCTACGTGCACTTGCTTCCTACACGACGCTGCTGATTCATTTCTGACAATAAGCGTGGTGGTTGTGTATTTATGTTTGCAAATAGGAAAAGGAAGGAAATGCCGAGAGAATGTCAGTAGTACGGTACAAAGAACATTTTACATAAAATACAACAGCCTTTGTTGTTCCTTGTACGGATTTGTATCGGTGGTGGAGCGGTGCGGGTGCGGTGTGTGTAAAATATTTGCCTATGTAGTCCAGCAGCTTAGCATTGAATTTCCCAAGCTTCTTGTTTTACTGCGAAATGTACGAAAATGTTTGGCAGGTTTAGATTTAATGTTTAAAGGCTTTATATTTCTGAGGTAGCCTATAAGTAGTCTGGGCCTACTAGTACGTATAGTAGAGCGTTTAGGCCTATGTGTTAGCGTGGTGTAGAAGAGAAAAGAAGGCCTTGTGTAGCTTGTTACATATTAGAATAATATGGAGAAAAAGAGAGAAAGAGGAGACGATTTGGCCTGGCCCTGAGCACCTGGTACAACTCCCATACGTTCCACTGAAATATTCAGTTTGCCGAAAGAGTGAAATTTTTAATTTAACTGCGGACGACGAGAAAGACGAGACGGAGAGAGTCAGTAGCAAAGGACGGACGTCCAAAGGAAACGATCAATGAACAAGTCTCTCTTTCTCATTCTCCCGTTTCACTCCGCTTTTTTTATACTCCACACAAATATATTCACAGAACTATATAAACTATACCTTTATATACTTGCTATGTAGTATAGAATACTTCGACTGGAAACTAATTGCGAGCATTTCTGGGCAGGAGCATATTCCTCTGAATTGAAAAGTGAATATTTGCGTTGTAGAAATGTACGTAGAACGTGCATAGGTACGTAGCGAGGTTTGTACGTACGAAGTGAGTGAATGGTGATGGAGTGAGGAGTCATAAGACAGCTCTGAGGTTACAAAGGTTTGTTTGCAGTATGCACAATCTAATTCTGTGTGTAGAACAAACTGCTAGCTGTAGAACGCGTTTGATTTTTTCGGGTAAAAAGAGACGAAGACAGGAAATGTCTAGCCCATCAACATCAACATCATCCTCCTCCTCCTACTAATGTAGTAATGGGCGAGTTAGCTAAAGCTGCGTCAGCGAATATTATTCCTCTTCCTAAATGCCCTGTGTCATTACTAACCTTTTCGCTTCCGCTCTCGCTCGCTTGTTACATTCTACCTCTAATCCCATGTCATGTCACGTATGTCTAATGTCCCCTTCCTACTTCACTTTTGTCGCCTCCACATTCAAATCACAATATCTCTCTCTCTCTATCTCTTTCTGCCCTAGGCATGCTCTGTATGTGTGTATTGACTTTAAAAATCTCACTGTACTTCACAATACATAATTACATGCACATATTAAGTAAATGCACATTCACATTTGAATTACTGTGAATAGTGCAGCTATGTCATATGTAAATATACACGGACAGTAATTTGAATTTGAGGGTATGTAAGGGAATTCAAAGGAAAATAGGAGTAATTCTCCTTAATGCGAATTGTTCTATTATCTGAACTGACTATAGCAGAGCATATAGGAGAGGGGTACATTATGCAGGGTTCTTCGTTTCCTACATAGACGGAGAGTTTGTATAGCTGTACGGTGTAATGGCAATAATAACACAGACACATGAATTTTTTAAGTGTTTGAAAAAGCAGGACAGACAAAATAAAAATGTAGTGTAATGTGGCATGGTTGTGTATGTGTGTCTGATATTCACTAACGAAGAATAAGAAGGTAAGTAAACTCTCATTTCCAGAGCTAGACTTGTAACTATTTTATATAATAGTCAAGGAATTCCACACAGTTTTTTCTATTGGAATAATAAGTAAGTACCTACTCCACACACATTCACATACATTCATATTATAACGTTGCAGCATTATTGGACACAGGAGCAAGGCAAACTACATACAAAGTATTGCAGGGAATTGAGTAGCGCACCGAAAGGAAAAACATTTTGACAAGATTCTTCATGGGAGTGGAGATGAATCAAAGTACACACATAACATACTCAGCTATACCCAGCCAGAGCAGCCTCTACTGCAAGAAAACATTTTCTTCAAATTATCCACAGTCAAGTCAACTACCTGCTACATCAGCAACCAGCACATTACTGAAATGTGGAAAGGGAGAAAAAAATTCCTTTCGAGAGTTTTATAGCCCAATTTTTTCCCTTGTACGTTCCTACAACCACACAGTCTGTACTCTCCTAGTAAAACCATTATAAAACGAATAGTAATATTATTACAAGGGAAGATATACCTTGTTGAAATAGACGAGTGAGTGTAGGAGAGTATGAGAGAGAAGGAAGAAAAGTTCATTTGGAAGATGCTTGGAGAGTCGGAGCGACTAATCTAATCTCATTAAATTATGTTCGTACTTATGTTAGAAATGTTACGTATGTGCATTTTTACATGGCATCCCAAATGAATGTATTTGTTGTACGAGAGAGATAAACAAAGTAAGTGCTTGGAAAACATACAAAGGGGCTGGCGGAAGAATATTTGTGTTGGTAGTAGTGCAGGCGGCGGTGGTTGTCGTCGTCGTCGGGGCTGATGATGATAATGATGATGAAATTATGTTATCTGACGATTAAACGTCAGGACTAATTACGCTGATGAAATTCGGCCGAGATGTTCAACTTTTGTACAGTCGCTGCTTTTGTTCCGTTTGTTCTCCATAAAGGAGTTTCTACTGATATTATAACTGCAGCTTCAGGTACATTGCCTTTTCCACAATATTCTACTGTCTACTGTGTATATTATGCTTATATATATGCTGCTATATGTTACAGCTGGGCCGAATATATGTGAGCAGTAGGTGTGTTAACGTTGTATCTGTGCATAGGTACATATATTTGTAGTTTGATGGGAAAAGCCCGAAATGACAACTTAATGAAGTCCGAGCTCATCAATTAGTTGTGGCATTAGTCATTAGGAGAAGAGCCCAGCAGTGTTTCCACAGAATTGAACATAACTATTATATAAGTACATGTGGTAAATTAGTATACGCTCATCCTTCCTACACAGATATAACGTCTATACTCCAATTGCATTATCCCTTCCAAACAATAACAGACTTGTATACAAAATTTCCCATTAGAATTTAGTTAGAATTACATAAGGATGAGTCTTCTCCTAAATACTCTGCGTACACAAATTCAATTCACTTTTCTGTTATTATAACTAAAAGTAAGCACATTGCAGTAGCCCATAAATAGATAGACAGTAAATAAATGCACGACTGAGTATGTTGTGTCTGTGGAGTATGTAGAAGCTATGTAGTAAAGTACCTACAGTAACCCGTAAAAGTTTTCAATAGACCGAAACGGGAAAATGAAATCACACCCTGGGGTATTTCTAACGATGAACAAGAAGGGACACACACACAAAGTCAGTCAGACCACTATCTCTTCCAATTCCAGTAATCAAGTCCTGTATAGTCATATAAGACTATATATACAACGTTGTGTATAAAATAGAAGGAGGTACACATAAAGAGAGACTCCAGGTATATAGGGATGTGGACGAAGAGAAAAGGGAATTGATGATGAAATTGACTACTGGGCTTGTTATTAGTTGAATGAAGGTATCTTCTGCATTTTGTGTATGCGGGCATCAGTCAATAATTCCATTATATTTTGCATGGGGAATGTATTAATAAATATTGGGAGAGACTACTGGTGATAGTGGCGGAGTAGATTGGTGATGATGAAGATGTGACACGTTGACAGAATGATGGATCATGGGAAAGCCACACACCTTCGATTAGCAGGTGTGTTTTCTGTGCACTCTCAATGCACGTCTCCCTCTGCCTTTCTCCACAACTCACATTTACATTTATGTATTTATGTATTCATATCCACAAATTCTACTTCAAACTCCACGCAGCATTATACACAAACACTATTTGCTAATTGATTGCCTATAGCTATAGCCCCACTTGTAAATGATGAGACCAGTATAGCTTTATACAGAGAAATACCCGGGTGTGTTACGTGTATGGCCAATTGTAATGCAAATGTCAATTGGAAAATAATTTTCAGCAAGGTTGCATTGTCAGCACAAGTGTCAGCTCAATTTCTGTGCAGAAATTATCCTTTTGTGCAGTTTTTGTGAATGGAGGAGACTGAAGAAAGTGAAGAAGAGTGAGTGAGTGAGTGAGGAAATGTTAAGTGCAGTAGCCACTGCGTCTAGCGGTCAAAGGGAATTGTTGATAGCCCCTTCATATGAGGACTGTTATCAAATGGCATGAGAAGAAAGCTGGGAAGGATTGTGTTGGATACTGTTGCTGCTGCTGCTGGAGTTTGTGTAATTGTGGGTATGTGGACTGGGTTGTGTTTTTGTGTGTGGAAAGTGAGAGTCCTTTTGGGTTGGTTTGTTTTTGGTTTGGCCGTATTTGTAGCGACAGGCGGTCCTTTGGCGCTTAAGAAGATTCCTGGAGTGAAGCCACGCGAGGGGATATTTGTCTTGTCAAATGTCTTGACTGGTCATACCGCGGGGGGCCCTATTGACACCCCTTCTCATCCTCAGCTCATTCTCATGTCATGTCATTCAGACACAAACACTCAAATACACTACACCAAATACAAATACCCACGAATTGACCCTATCACTAGTCACAAATACTCCCACTATGCACTACAAAAACTACCCTTCTTACTCTCATTCACCACTTTGTAAGTCATCCTGCAACACGAGCAAAATATTTTTGCTTTAGCCCAGAGACACATTGTCTGTGAGGGAAGTATTGTCATTGACATTCCCTTCAATAATGGATACAACAGTCATAATTACAACTGTATCTATACATTTCTTTAATAAATTCATTTTTAAACTTTAATTACCTATACTTACTTATACATACTGTGCTATACTTACTAATTAATGAATGAATTAACAATTCGTTAGCTTGGCCCCAGATTTATAAATAAATTTACAGCTTAACTATTTTTTTCCAATATTATAAATAGATTCTGGGTTTGCTAGTCCCACAATAACTAATAATAATAAAAGTAACAAAACATAAAATAACTTACAAAATAATCAAAATCATTATTAAATAGCACTTATTTGATAATGTAAAAAATATAAACACCAAAAAATAGTGAATTGGATTTTGTAACATTAGTATTAATTTGGTTAATCCTTCTAACTGGGAATGAAATGCAAGTGATACGAAGTGACCTGAAGATGATTTAGGAAGAAAAGGTGAATATCGGACGTGTGGGTTCAGCTTGTGTATGAAATACATTATCAATGTTTTATAATACGTATAAAAGATTAGACATTATAGGTAATAGTGTATGAAGGATATTGTGGGGGAAGACTGAGCGTGTCTATATATTTAATATTTGTGTGTGTGAACTGTGTTTGGTTGTGTAGGAGCATCTGGGCTGGAAGCGTGGAGAGAGCGAAGGTTTGTGCAGAGCAGAGCCAGACAATTATAAAACTGGTCGGAAGTAATTTGTCCTTGTAGGACTGACTATGCTCATTAAGCTGATCTATTGTTTCACGGAATTAAAGATTGAAATTTCAGTTCACTCTTTCTATACGCAATCCATCCGAATACAAAATACATAACATTATAATACATCCACATTAATCTGTACAAAGATCCGCCGCTCCTGTTCCTCTCTCTCTCTCTGACTCTCCTTTTCTAATGAAATGTCATAAAACTCGAGCAACTATATAAATTGTAATGATATTAGGAGATGCCTTATGCAGGGCGCACATTAAATGTGTGTCTATTAATAAGCGGTTGACTTATAGAAATAAATAGCTTTAAAATAGGAAGAGGAGCGAAAGGTCTTGTTGAAGAGATAGGAAGGTATTTATGGGCGAACATGAGTAAATGATGATAAGGTACATGTAGAACATAATGGGAAATCCTATACGTAGTGCAGATACATTTACTCATAGTCAGTCAGAGTTTAAAGCAAAACGAGGGAAATCCTCACGGCATATGCCCAAAGGGTTAAAATAATAATATTAACTTTTGTAGATACTGCACTCAAGATAAGGAATTGTTCTTATTCTCTGTCTGTGTACATATAATATTTACTATAGCCATACAAAGGTATTACTTTGGCTTATATACTATAGAAGCACTATAGAACTAAGTATAGGATATAGACTTGTATATAAATGTATAGCTAATGTGTATTGTGGTTATATGTGTGTGTGTTGTAGAGGTGAGAATGATAGAGAAGCAAATGAGTTTAAGAGTGATTTAGTAACCTTGAAAGTAGCTCTTGGTCCGTAGGTAGGAAACGGCCAGTCTGAGTATACTCAATCTGTCCAATTTACTTAGAATATTTTGCTCAAATGGCAATAGTGAAGCTAATGTGTCCAGCTCTGCATTCAAACGCTCTCGGTGACGCTTCGAAGGGTTGCTCTTGGCCACTCCGTCCTTCGGTGGCGGCTTGATGCTGAAATTAACCAAAATTCAACCATCAAATACACATCCCTTAAATACTCAAATATTTTGCACACGTCAAAACTCATTTCCAGTAAATTCTCCATATGCAATAGTTACATAAAAATAATTACTGTTTCTTTTCCTTTATTATTAGAGTTAGCAGGTAGCTGCTATAGCTATACGCACATTTATTACATAAAGCAATGCGAGTGCAGACACAGAGATACGTGAAATGTAATGGGAATTCTGTCAAAGGGAAGAGAGTACGAGGTAAGTGATTTTGTGTGGATGTTTGTGGAGATGAATTATGCAAAGCACAATCTGTGATGCTGATTGATGTTGAAGGGTAATCATCTCTGATTTTTGCCCACGTAGTAATCCACATGGAAGTAGCAGGTAGGGAGTAGTTGGGCTTAATAATATTCTCTACTACTCAAATACAAATCAATGATCAAATTATCAATCGAGAAGTAGTAGAGAGAAGGCTTATTGTGGACTGTGGAGTCTGTGCTGCTCTTCTTGTCTGCAGCAATGAATCGGCGTCATCATTTCCAACTCAGACTCTGCTCTTCATAAAAAGACGCATCGAACAGACGGACTTGCATACAGAGGAACTATTAAGAACATTTAGTGAGGTATTTACCTGGAAATTGTTCTTAATATGTAAGTGCACTTGTCTGTGCTGTACATGAAGACGGCAATGGTTGTAGAGAGGAATGGTGGTATGGGGGTTGTAGTGCTAATAAAGAAACGGAAAGCATCAATGAAGTCTCCACTCACTGTGTTATCATAATAAGAATAAAATTTCATGTGTTTTTCTCTTGTCGTTTGTAGCTTCACGTTCTGTGCAACAAAGTGTGTGTGTCTACCTTGCCCTTGCCTACCCCAACAACAACCTCTCATTGTGTCATGTCATAAAAATTATGCACCACTCATTGACGGACGGGAAAATCATCCTGGAAATTATTAGTGTCTATATGCCGACCCGTTCCAAAGCATTCTGCTACTCTTGCTACTTTGTACAGTCTGAAGGGAATAGTTTCAGTTTGTGGAGTGTATGGGAAGTAAGAGCAAGTTGAAGTGTCCCTATATAATTATTATGCCAGCGTATAATAGGAATAGGAAAATCATCTTCCCGAAACATTCTCTGTGTGTGTGTACATAGCATTTATTTATTTCATAGTTTTTGGAGGATGCCGAATAAATTGCGTTTGTTTTCCGTGTATTTACTATTTAGTGCCTTTGTAGTGCTCTCTCTATCGTTATAATGACACAGAAACAATCATCCGTCAGGTTAATGATAATTACCCACGATTACCGAACTCACTGCTCAATGACCAGACGCAAACAAACCGGTCACTGTCTCTCTCTTCCAGAAACTCTCTTAGCATCACACACACACAATATAATATATATACTAGTAGTCAAGTCTTAAATGCCTTATACTACAATTACCACTCTACAGGATAACATTACAGAAACATCACAAGTCTAAATCAGTCTGCTCTTCTATACACAGCACAAACAATTTAAGAAAGCTGGACTTATCTTTGACTGATAATAACAATCGTGCAGCAGCCTTTTCAATCACATAATATTCAGCCAGCTAAATTATTCGTTAACAGATATAATGACACATTATGAAAAAATAAAATTTTGTATATACAATTGTGTTTAAGTTGCGAGATTTTAGCCATGCCATTAGTTACGGCGTTAGTACAGGAGTATTAAGTTGGCGTACGAATATTTATAGGGGATATATTAGTGCAGGGAAAAGATAAGGACTCGGGACGATGTAATTAAGACGAGGAAATAAATATTGAAAATGAGAAGATAGGATGATATTGGTGGAGGAGCCATATGGCACGGCGATTAGGTAGTTAGTCCATAATGAACATGATACTCGTAGTAGTCTGAACTACGTGTAAAGTACAAAGGTAAGTATGGGGAATGTGTTGGAGTGGAGCAGAGCAGTAATAAAGGGAAAAAAGGGTTGACAGCTTTTTTATAGGGATTCTATGGACTTTTAATCTCATTATCATAATTTGTGAACGAGAGAGAAACTTTGAAAGTTTCTTGTAGATATTTGACAGGAGATGGGAATTATATGCCTAGGTCATTTTCATATAAACTCTTTACGTTTAGTACTCGTGATGTAATGGCCCATGCTAGAAAAGTTATTTTTTCTTATTGTGAGTATAAAGTAATCCACGAGAATTCTTGTTCATTCTTCGGGAGAGATTCTGTTGAGGTAGATTTGTATGAGTATCAGAATATAGTGGGAGAGTAATAAGTAAAGGAAGAAAGCCAAGCCAAAGCAACCTCAACCACAAGCGAGGATTTATGACTGCCATTAAGTAGATGAGAGACGAACCGGATTCCACGCATTTGTTACAGAATAGTAGAATTATTTGTTGTTGGGAGAGATGATGAAGAAGAAAAAGAGAAGGAAGCCGGTGAAAATACTACAAACAAGTAAGTACAACACAAATACAACCACCACCACCACCACCGGGGACTGCTTTGGCAAGATACACAGAGTTCTTTATAGATTTAACTAATAAAGCTAAAGAGTAGGACAAAAGAATATGCATGGAAGAATCCTCTAATCGAGAAAATCAAGTGAATTATTAGAAGATAAGGAAGACTGATGAAAAAGTTGACTATGGTGGAAAGGGAGAAATAAGAATAAGCTGAAGAATATCAAAATCTTATCTCATCTCAAAGATAAATCTTGTTAAGTTACCCAATTTATGGCGTATGAGTACCTTGTGTACACACAGTTAAGTCCTCCACTTCACAGATTCTATTATATCTTACAAAATACATATACAATATAATACGGAGGAAGGAGTGCAGAGAGTGGGGCAAGGAGGACTACTACTAACTGCTTGTAGTTGCATGCTGCTCATGCTGCCTGTATTGTAATATACCCCCTGTTGTCTCCAATGAATTAAACTTTGATCATCTCATTCAAACTAATTTCTAATTGCCTTTCTTGCTTCCACTCACTTACTCCCAGTACACACAACAAATACGCTTTGAGGATTTTCTCTATTAAAATAATAACGCAATCAACAAACTTGCATCTATGCACTCATCTACCACTGCTACTTCTACAACGTGCTCTTATTCTTTTACTTACTATTACGATTTCAATTACATTCTTATTGTGTTATTATTACTAAGTTTTAGCTACAGCAGCATTCAACAGTAAACAAATGCACAGCTAAAGTCTCATAGAAAATAAAATCATTTTTGTGTAAGGCAAACTGTTTCTTGTGTATGGATTGTGTATTTATATATGTACCTAAGTTCGTTTTATTAGTGATATGAATTTGAAGTTGGTTTCTCCACCCTGGTCAGGTCTGAAGCAGTACAGGGCCGTGGCACCTTGTGAGCAGGCAAAAAGGGCAGAAGACAGATGTATGAATGTATTAAAATATTGCCGTGGCACAAAAAACGGGGCATGGATAATACCATCCGTTGCAAGATGATGACTTCGTGTCAAGGATCATCATATTCATTTTCTCACACATAAATCCCAACAAGAGCGGAACTAAATTGCCACTTTGTGCAACACAACTCACACCAACCAAACTTTACAACACAAAATACTTTTAACAGCAAAATAATTCGCATTTCAATGAAACTAAAATACCTACCTATGCACTTCTACTACTATACTGTACCATTTAGTTCACAGTTAGTACATCCACATTTTGAAAAGCTATCTGTAGTGCATCAAATTCATCTAAAATCTAAATAAGTACGTTCATGAATTTTAATGCTTTAAACAAAAATTGCAGAAATACAAAAATCAGAGATACTTTTTGTAATGCCGAATTCTGAATTTTTAAATTTTTCAAGCTATCAATACTTCTTATTTTTTTCTGCATATAATATTATTTTACGATTTGGAAAGAATGTAGGTTAAAAAATGGAACCTTATTTAATGCTAGATGTGAATGAATTATACAAACATTTACTAATGTCGCTGAACAAATAATGATGTTTATTTTTCGAATGCGACTACAGTAATAGTGAATGAAATTGGAAAAGTATGCTGAAGAAGACTGAAGTTTGTTTAAAGGTAGTTAGAAGATGGATATTGTAATGGTTTGTGTACAATTGTGTTTATTGTGTGTGTAAAGTGTTGGTGATGTTGCAGGGAAGTTGTTATTGTTGGCTACTACATAGAAATATATAGATGGAAATATATAGATGGAAAGATATTGCTAGATGTTTGAGAAGAGTCCGTAACTGTTGAGGTGCATGGACAAGACAAGGTGGGTAATTACTCCAGAATCTTAGGCGCCTAGCTCTCATGGATTTTAAAAACTTGTCCATCTTGTTCTCCAATGTTCTTCAGAGTTTTCAGTTTGAGCGACCTGACGGTTGGTTGGGGTGGTTTGAAAAAAAGGAAGCAAAAAGCTCTCTCGAAGAAGCTGAGCGTAATCTGAGAATCCCATACGGAAACTTTTACCTGGTCAACTCAATCAACTCAAAACTGCATCTCACCTCTTGATAATTTCTTCCATTTATTTAGCCATGCCCTTTCTGCAAAGCACAACTCTTCAAACCTTCAATCATACAAATTCTCTCCTGATGAGTTCAGTCAATAGCGAAGCATTTTTACCAAACTGTCATCAAATCACCATAATAAACTCTTTACTATTCTCCTATACAAAACTCTCCTCTTCTATACACTAATATTATATGCTCACAATATAATACCTTAACATGTTCCAAAGCTTCACACACACTTTAACCATTCAGTTTGCAATTACTGTTAGAAATATAGTTGCTATAAAGTGCAACTTTTAATTTAACCCGTATATAGATATAGTATATCTATAAGAATATTATATAAGTGCGTATACAGGGGTTATATGTATGTGCATGTATGTCTGTGAAGGAAGGGAAACTAATGCAGAGTAATGAGAATGCGAGCGGGCCGGGCCAGCAGGCCACTGTTTTATTGGCAGAGAAGCCATGGCCGAAAACATTTACGAGCTACTTGCTTATGAGTTCATTTGAGCCGAACCGACTTCATTACATGTCGTAAACTTCACTACAGACTTTTTTACGAGAAACGTAAAGAAAAAGATGAGGACGAGTCTCTGCCTTTGCTCGGACAGCCACAACATATACAAACATCTCACATAACAAAACAATGCAAGCAAGTAAGGCAACTCTAAGGGAAGTGTCTCATATCATCATCACATCTCATCTAATACCTTCAAGTCTCAATCTCCTGCTCTTTTTCTGCCTCTATATCTCTCCCTTTCCTTATCGTCATCATCAGTCCCTCCAATATCCCTACATCTCCACTCTTCCTTATTATCCTACAACTCTGACGTAATACGTGGCTACTTGTACAATGCACTGTGCTCTACTTAAATACATGGATTTATCTGTAAGTAGGTACAGAGTGCATTTTTGTAATGTTTCGAGTGAGTATGATTGCACTGGCTGAGGCGCAAGTGTTATTCATTCAGTTCAGAAATCTAAATGCACTCTGGGTGCACTTGTTAGGAAATGTAAATATCTTTTCTGACTTGTTTAGCATTTGTAATATATAATTTATTGTTGTGAAGCTGAGAATGAAAGTTGTGTGTGGATTGTTGTGAGAGGAATGAAGTGCAAGTGAGGAAAAGGCTATTTATAAATATTGTATGGATTATGTCACCTGCCAAGAGCTGTATGAGGTGAACTATGGAAGGAAAACCAAGGTAGTTCATACGACTAAAAGACGTGTGTGTTAAAGGTATAAGACATGCCACACTCAAAAGATACTTAAACAACGTAATCATAATTCTGTACGAAACATTCTCAAGACTCAATTAGAATTGTAGATTTGTTGGTAGAGACACTCTCGAACACAACTTGAACACTTGGAGAACCTTTCGAGTTATGGGCTTTTCATGCACAATGAGAATCTCACAACCAAAACTCCATTCATGCATCTCTCTATGGCTATTTCTATTTCAATGAGCTATGCAACTGCCTTGTGCACAGAAATACACGGCTCCATGCATTACATGTAGAAGGAAGTCAACGTTTAAATACACACAAACACAGATTATACAGTGTAAAATATAATTCACTTTGAAACACTCATGTGGAACAACTCCGTATGTATTCTTTGCGTAGAAATGAATTTTACACAAAACTCTACTTAGATACATTCCTCGTGTGTAAAACATTTCCATACGATATTTCATATATAGGAAGGTGCAGAATACAGACAGGTATTCTTTTCTGTAGGCAGTTTCTGCTTGTGTGACTACTAGCACAGATGAGGTATTTGATAATGTAATTCAAGAATTTTCATTGTGTCTCACTTAAATGTGACTGTCTGTGCGTATGCTGCATAGGTGGTTGTATGTATAGTTGTATGATTTTGTGAGTAATTGTACGTATGTTTTTTTGGGAGCAATAGAGTGGATTGAGAATGAGTTGAGTGTTGGTTGTACCCGGCTGAGAGAGGCGAAAGTCGCATTAGCCCACGCTGAAGAGATTTACGAGCTTTACCCCGCCTCGAAGCGTTGCAAGTCCCGCCCTTGATGATGCCCAGCGTCAAATTATTAATGACACGATCATCAGCCCCCGCTATTAATTACCCATTCCGTTCACTATTAGCTTCGAGCTTGTACTGTAATAACCAATTCTTTTTTCTCTCTTAAAATAAAAACAGTCGGTCCACCAAACCGCAAGGAAGATAACCAAAGACGCCCACCAACAACACAATAAATGATCTTTCATCTCCACACAACGAGAAATACGCTCTCTCTTCAACTACTTCACCGTTTCAACCACCAAATACACGAAAATTGCACATTTTCAATCAATTTCCACAGATATGGCTCCAATTTCTCTGTGCAATTTTCGTTTACACTGGCTTCTCTGTTATTTACGATGTTATCACTTAAACGGGGAAAATTGTACAGTGATTTTCTCTAATTCTGGCGAGTTGTCTACAAATTCCCGTTTTTCTTCCGGATTCATGGGGAGAGTTCACATGATCGGCTTTGTAGATAGGACACACTGTAATAATTCATTTTTAAAAGGTTCCGGTGTATTTTAGTTGTGTGTTTTATGACCAATTAAGTATTTACGGTAATACTCCGTTGATGGATGAAGATGAAGAGGATAATTTCTGAGTCTAGCATACTTGTGTATACGAGTGGAGCTGAAGTTGATTTAAAAGACGTGACTGATTGTTTAGTTTTGGAGGCAGAGGGGCAGAGAAAAAGGGGAAAAGAGTTTGGTTAGCTCTACTGGAGTTTGGTTGACTACGATGAAGTTTAATGACAAGAGTTTTCTTCAACCTTGCAAGGTCGCATCAAAAACTGAAAATAGCACACGCAAAATATAAGTAAAACTGCGTGCTAACGTGTGTAGTGTTCATCAACTCTGTTTCAATGAGAGGATTGCTTAAATGCATTTTAGATGCACATGCAATGTGTGTACTCTATACAACTATAAGGCGCCTTTAATAATATAAGAATTGTAGGTGAGTGGTGTGTGTTGTTTGTAGTGTGTGTGCTCTGTACTGTGTATGCATATACATGCACTCTCCCAGTGTATGTTCTGTACAAGTTTGACCATTTAGATATTCCATGCACGGAATGAGCTTTGTCACGATCTCTTTAAAGGCTGACGGACTTCACTTGAGTAGTCGCTCCTACAGTCAACTACATACAACCATAACCTCTTAACATCATATCACACGTACCACACACTCAAACCACACAAACACCGCTCACAACACTATCAACATCTTCTTCTCTAATAATAATCATATTATTACTACCAATCTCCTGTTCTCACTATAGACCCACATCTATTTCTCTTACGCATAACATCTTCCACAAGGAGAATTTGCCAATTGTACATATTAAACTTGAAGAAATTGTATTTTTTGCAGAAATCAATTTATATGATCGGCTATCTGTATTATGACAGTGGTACCTATTTGTATTTTAGTTAAGAGAGGAAAATGAATGTATGAATGAAAAGTTAGGCAGGCAGTTAGATGTTGAATCAATGGAGGGACTTTGAATATTTGATGAGATTTGTTTTGAGACATGAAGAGAGTGGTGGCAATACAGACATCATTTTGGTAACACACGTAAGTGAGGTTTAAAGACTATAATAATTGTGTTGGGTACAAGTGTGCCATAATATTTGTGCTAAAAGCTATATTGGACTATAAATACATTGCATGTCGAGACAAACTCAAGATTGTGATATTGAGTCTACTCACACACATTCACTCACTCACACAACACACACACCACACGCCAAGTCAACTAACTCAGTCAGTCACTCATTTTAACTTAACTCCCTTGCATAACAAAAAGAAAAACATGAATGACAAAATTCTCAATGTGTTCCTCTCTCTCTCTCTTAGAAAACTACACGCTCCTGTATAAGATATACGATATACTACAGGTATTGGTATAGTCATAGTACTATAGGAATATATATTTATCGTTTCCCTTTCTAACACTACCAGTACTATAATAGCACACTCACGTAGTGGTAGTTATTCCTTCGCATGATATTTCTTGAGAATTCTAAATTACCTTGTATAGGTTTAGTGTGTGTGTTTGGGAGGTGGACAGCACAAAATAATGCAACATTACAAATAGAAATACACACAGGAGCTTTTGATTCGTATCCAAAGGAGTGCTTAACTATTCTTGCAACAACAAACAAGAAATGTCATGTTTGTCCACTCAACAACGTGAAACGACACTAAACGAGTTAAAGCACTTGCTTCTTGGTTAATTCTTTATCTCGATCTTTTCCCATAAGCAACACAATGCTCTCTATAAGTTGTGCTCACAAAATAGTTACTTGGAGCTTGTTTATATAATGTGCAGTGTAAATAAAGTCTGAGATCATATTTGACACGGTCTAATGAAAAGATATCTGTAAATAAATCAGAATTCCAAAAAGCGTGTTGTGCATTGCTTGCGACAATGTGTTACGCGTTGCTTAATAAGAGCTGACCCTTCAAAAAGGCTTTTAATTGGACAAAGTCTTTCCGAAACAATCAAGATTCAGACTAAGACAACAAAGCACATTTTATCACACTCGTTCTTTCTCAGTTACTTTTCCAGATAATAGTAATGAGCGAGATAGACAGATAATCAGAACATTTTAATAAGTGTGTTTAGCCAAATGTTTTACTTAACTCTGTGTACGTCAAAGCCATTCTGTCCGTGTGTATAGGCATACGCTCAGAGTTAATTAATTCTAAAAGACGGAGCTTTGTGTCGCTCCATGATCTAATTAAAGCTTAGGCACCACTCCACCACACAGAACACAATAATTGCATTATGCGCACTTCTATCACTTCAAACTTATCAACTTACAGTTTACTTAATGGAAATCGTCAGTTTTAGTCAGAAGATCGTATCTCCGTGTACGTAGTGGCAGATTATATCAGTTACGTATCTAAGGCTAAGCCAGGCTTACGTAAAAAAGTTTTAAATCTAAATAGTAATAATTTTGCAATCTTAATTTCATTGTGAGTATAATAAGGAAAATGATCTTTAGACAGATTCTTTAAAGACTTGAAAATGTTAAACAAAAATATTTATTTAAAAAATGCTGAAAATGTATGTGTTACTTCCACATAAGTTTTTATTCCTCCAAATGATTAAATCATAATTTAAAGCACAGAGATCAGATCTTTCTGTTATTAACCATTTCATGTATTGAAAAATGTTTGTATGTGTAAAGAATTGGGTAAATTGAAAATAATATGAGTGAATGATTTACCTTTTGCCATTGCGACGTCTCCTCTTCGTGGCGTACACTGTGCCCAACTGATTCATACTCACATTCAACATTCGTCCGAAATTTAATTTTCAGTTGTACAACGAAGGTAGAATTTGGTTAATAGAAACTAGCAAGGTGTTTGCCAAAATTATGTTTTACATATAGAAAATAATTCTCTTGGAATGCAGACACAGTTCAGAGAAGCGGCTTGTTTTTGAAGCTGGAGTGGATCTCCGCTATTCTACTTATGGCAGAAGTATAAAATAGATATGTTTGAGTGCTAATTAATACACACCGCAGTCGCAGATTGAACTTTGTGGGGAAGAAATATTTCTAGAAATCTTCAAATGTGGTTGACAACGAAAGACTTGAATGGTCATCTTCTGATGTCTTCTTACGTGGAATTAAATCTCATAGTTCGAGAACAATGGACACGGAGGAAATGTGTTGGAGATATTATTTGTTCTCTTCATTTCATTTGATAGTCTTAGAGGTGCACGTGAATAATAAATGCATGGGCACAGAGAAGAGTTGTTCTGCAGAACACGCACTCTTAGACAAAATCAATACTTGAATGAATTTCAACGTAGTTCAGTTTCAGCAGCAGACTTGCATTTGCTCTTACACAACACACACACACACAGACGACTTAAAAGTGCATTAAGAAGTGTCTGGAGTTTCTTAGTGGAGTTTTGTGTATAATAAGATATTTAAAGTTCTGTTAGCCACGGACTAGTAGGAGCTCGCACTTGAAATTGGATTTGGAATAAGGTTGACTTGATTTGATCCAAGTTGTTGGGTTTTACTTAAAGCAGCAATCGACCTCGCCTTTTCTTAGTAATTAAGACACACAGCATTAATTAGAGTCCTATTTTATACACTCTGCTGTAATTTAATGCATGAAAACTTTAGTGAACAATCAAACCAACATTTTACCAAACCTATACTATACCGCCTGTATGTTTATATACGTATGTGTATGTAGAACTACTGCACTACCACACTCTCCCTTACGAAACACACTTTTTCAACTTTTCGTTGAAATCTGTTCAATTTTAGTCCATGCTTAATTGTAATAGCTTTTCAATATTAGCAACGTGCTTCGTGTCCTTAGCAAAGTTAAGTGAAGTGTGTAATCACTGTAATTAACTCTTGTATTGTATGTATTATGTGTCTCTGTATATAGCAAGTGAGATTTGTGTGTTTAGGTGATGATGGCTATATGCATATAGCTCTGTGTGTATGTACTAGGTATAGAAGAATGTGAATTAGCGGATGATAATTTATGATTGAATTGGAGGGACGAGCACTTGCGGAATTTCTTTGGGTTGATTATGTAATTTGGATATTGAATTGTATTTGTTGAGCCTGACCTGACATGAGTCCTCTAAGGTCTATGGCTGTGTACTTGGTGAGTGTGCAGGGAGCCAGTAGCAGGAGGATTGAGTGATTTTGTGTGTGTGTTTCTTGAATTGTGTTCCCCCGTCAAGAGCCAAAGAGTAACTGAGCCTACGACTGAGCACGTATATAAAATCGTCTCACTTGCACAGAACTCACACAGGCAGAAGGTTTAGTAGAGGCACACACCTGGCTCTCTGCTAAAGTTGCTTATATCTTTGGCTTTATGCTGCTCTCCTCTATGCTCTGCCGCTGTGCTCTCTGCTACTGCTCTCCCGTCTTTCCACAATTCACCTTTGCATTGTGAGTAAGGCTTGATTGTTTCTCCTCTCTGTGTGTATGTAAAGTTGTAAGTGTTGTGTGTGTGTAAGCAAAGTGGTTTGGTTGTGTGTTGGCTGTTCTGGAGTGTAGTGGAGCGCCAGACGGCTTTGGCAGATCTCGCTTGAACCTCAGCAGCTAAACGGAATGATTTATTGCGACGGACGCTGTGCTGCTCGATGTGAGGAGGAAGAGCCACGGGAGGAGTCACCGGGCAGAACCAACAGACCCCATCGTGTTTCCAGGCGGATTCATCCGCTACACTCCACAATCCACAACCAATCAAAATTAAAACTTTTTTCTTCGATCCCAAATGGATAAACCTCTTCAGCTCCAATGCTTCCTCCCACACCAACAACTACATGCGCTTTGTCACACTTAAACCAATTCCATCCACTTTAACCAACTAAACTTAACAACTCATATCCACAGTCACTTAACAAAGCCTTAACAAGCTTTTTCATGTCTTTACTGCTACAAATATTTATAAAGATTTGTATTCTATAAGTACTTATGACGTTTATATGCAAGCATGAAATTTGTGTACATGTATAGGTTAGTTCATTAGTTGGGCTAATATGTAAAACTCATTAATAATTTGAAAAGTTAAAATTGCTTGCAAATGTTTGTTCATGGAACTTTTTACAATGTATGCAAATGTAGCAAAATGTAAAATTGTGGAGAATCAGGCTATATTTATTTATTTATGTCACCATTTAAAAATATTTCCTAATGCACAATGAAATGTAATAAGTTAGAAGTTAGGTTAAAATTACACGTGAAATTCAGGTCTATTGCAAAAGCATGTGAGCTGTGTTAATGTAATTTGATGAAATTGATAAATATGTAAATAATTAATGAATAAAAAATATATTTCAAAGTGGTTATTATTAGTGCTATACTTCTAACTAATTTATTTTAAGTATTTGGTAAACATTTACTCTTTGAACCTGTGCTCATGTATGTACTACAATCAATTCCACATTCACAAACAAAGCTGTGTGGCATTGTGAGATTAGACTTCAATCGTATAACTTTCTGCACTTCATTTGATATTGTAGTATGTATTTAAGTATTTATCATGTACAAGTATGATGCATAAAATAACGTTGGAAAGTTCTGGCCAACTTAAGACAAGGCGCAAGAAAATGTTAAAAGTTTTTTATACATATTAGTTCATTTGTCTCTGCCATTTTATTTGACGGTTCGGGTGCAACTAAATAATTCATTTTCAATTCTGGCACGATGTAAAAAGAAACAGCAAATGCGATAAGGAACAAACTGCATAATCATTTCTATGCACTTACTGCATTGATTCTTTGAATACTTCTAATTTTTTATTCTTGCAAAGTTTAATCATATTGTGTATTGTGTGCTATTTTTTTATTAATTATGCATAGAAGAAGGTTCATGGACTGCTGTTCTAAAAAACTGTTTTCACTTACACATTTATACACACATTTCACTTACACATATAAAATGAAACTTTGGTTTAGATTGGTTTATTCAATTATTTGCATACAGTATAATATATCTCATAGTTGTGTTATTTGTGTAAATGAAAAGTGTGCTAAATAGGGTTAGGAACGTCTCATTGTGTTATTGAACAATAACGCTTGGATAATGAGTTTGGGAACTGAACAATAGGAGTGCGCGGACTATTTTCTTGGTGACTCATAATTTAAATTTTATATTCAATTACTTTTTCAATTAGCTGCAGCCGAGTTTTGTGGCTTTGCCAATAATGAAGTTGCACAGTGTAGTTGTTATGTCCCCTGCAGTCTCTTTCCCACGCTCACGGGATTTTCTGTACAATTCTCTATGCAAATTCCATGGGCTTTGTAGTCAAAGACTCGAACGTGGTTGAGTATGCGAACAAGAGTCTGAAGAGTCCAAGTGACTTTAATTGAAACGCCGTGATTACAAGATGACTACAAGAAACACTTAAAAAGAACATTTCGCTATTACCACGTTAACGAACTCACTCTGCGTCCTTATTACTTATTCCTCTGCATATTCTCTGAGTGAGTAAACCTAATATGGTGTAGAATAATACAGCAACACCATTACCTCTATATATTCCATCTCTCTCTCGAGTAGTCTCACTCTCTCACCACGTAGGAATTCATAAATATTAATAATGTGTAATCAAAGTATACGCGAGTGAGACCTGAAACAATTCTATAGAAACATTGAGCATAATATTATCAGAAATTCAAACAGGTTTGCAATACTAAAGCCTTAATTGCCAATTTTCATATTTATGATAGTCCTAGTCCTCCACAATACACGACTCCTCCGTCCACAACAACACACGGAGCACCTCACACACAACAAAGAGCCTATACGCCATCCCCTCACACCGTCAGTTGACATAAAACAACTCTACAGGTATTACTAGTCTCTGTATATGACTCTGTGTGTGTGTGTGTGTGATCGGGTAATAGTACATAGTTTAAACACATCATTTACTTTTCACACATTCCTACTTAAGTATGAAGTACAAGAGAAAAAAGTGTTTTGATTTACAATGTGTATTATTACCAGACGTGCTCAAGTCTATAATAATAATATTCCTAAAGTATTCTGCATACAGACAGAGATCCCTCTACGTAGAAGCAATAATAATAATGCCCAGGTTATTCAAAGAGGAATTGAAGTTCATTCACCGTGTAGCTACATAATGTCGACACGACCACTACACAGGTGCTTACTAAATAGCAGACTCCATATCATAATCATAATCCGCAGTTGTGCAAAATGTCAGGCTGTGTGTAAAACAAATACTGAATCGTAGTTGTAGCTTTACTAGAACATGCACACAAGGCTTTGGCTTATACAGTTGACATTATGAGTGCTGAACTCACATGGAACTAACTGTTGTAACGTAGGCAGTGCTCACATGGATTGTATTTCAATTCTAGTAATGGCTATTGTCATATCTGTACATAATATTTTATAAGCCTTTGTCTCTGGTGTCAAATGTTCATTAAGTTTTTACAAACTAACATTTCATTTGCAGAAGTATTTTGATAAGCGTTACACAAAAGTCGTTATTATGTCTCCGTATATTACAGCATAGTATGTGGATATAATATAGGTAAAAGAGATAATGGTATAGGACAGAGGAGAATACGTCACCCTGTAGACTGGCACCATAAATAAATGGTAGGGACATTTTGTGCAACATTCAATTCATTAGGAAGCGGCTGCTTTGACTTGATGTTACTTATGTACATACGACGAACATAGTTACCCCGTCAAATCACTTAATTACCTTCCTCTTTGACTTTACGTTGTCTTTACAAGCACAAACAGTCAAATATTCTTTCCTACCTCTCATATTAGCCGAAAGTTGTAAATTTCTCAGGCGATAATGTATCAGTTGCCTGGAATGTTCATTTGTGATCGTAAAAACTTCCAATTAAGGCCGTTTATTGCTACACAGAATTATGACACTACTGTCCCTTACACACAACCCTTTCTAATATGGCTAAATGTATGAGCCTTAATTGAAATGAATTTGTTTGTTTGTAGTGTTTAATACGTATTAACTCTGTCAAGTGTATATGACACATAGAAGAAGGACAGAGTAAATATTAGAGAGTGTAGGTGCCAACGACCAAATGGTGAATGAAATTCCTATTTGAGTTGACAACACGAGAGTGAATGAGTACAAAGGAGCCCGCAGGTTCACACGGACTTAAAAAATAACTAAACGCAGACACCGCACAATACACAAACACACAACTATTTACGTAACGATTCAAAATGTACTCCTATAACTGCATGTTACATGCACTATGCTCTAAACTTAAATAGAAGAAGTAGCTAGGAATATTCTCCAACGACATGACACGAAATGACAACTAAACTTAAAATGCACCTTTACGCATAGTAGCAGCAGCGTATAGTGCGTATAAGGTATAGCTGATATTTATGTAACTTCTAACATGAAGGTGAATGTCAAAGACAATTGTGGGCTTCTGTGTACTTCAGAATGCTTGTAGAATACTTCTGTGCATCGCACTGCACCAAAAGAGCGTAGCTCCGTGAAGTTAACGAAATCGAAGTTAAAAGAGCATCGTGGACATTTCCTATGTATATTTACTCATACAGTATTAAGTACAAAATTTATCTTATAGTAAAGTCGAAGTTTAAACAGAAGGTGATTCTAGTTGTACTTTATAAGGAATTATGTCCAGTGAGAAATATGAAGGTAAAGCGATAAGAGGACTTTGTGTGAGTTTTTAGGGTTAGGTAATGCACCCTTATTTTCATTTCACCCTCCATGCATTGTTTTGACTTGGACTTGTTTTGCTTGTCGTTCTTTTCTTGACTCTGGGATTGTTTGTTGTAGGGATGGGAGTTTGTTTTGGTGTAGAAATTCAGTAGTTGCTTGGCTGATGTAAAAATAATATAAGTAATAATAATATAAGGTTGGATTTGGTGGTGCAGGGAGAGAGGTTGGGAAAAGCGGAGAGTGGATGTGACATGATGCAGTCCTTTCCTGAAAAAGATAAACGCTTCCGTTCACGCAGTTTCCAACTTTCGGCTAAAATTTATCATGGAGATACCGATCTAAAGACAAAGGCACTCATAATTGTCTCTTTCCGACTTTTTAGCCTTTAAATGTATTCACCTGCTGGCTCATACCACTACAAATCGTGTGGGTCCCGTCTTTTTCTTTGAGCAACCAAACCTTACTTACCAGCTACAATTCAGTAGTTCATTTTGGATTGTACAGTTCATATTTCACCATTTACCTACATTCATTAAATTATGTCTCATAGAATAATATTTCATCCCAGCAATCAGTTGAACAGAGAGTTTTGTGAACATAAGTTAGGAATAAAATGTTCATGTTCCTGCATTTGTGTGTCTGTCTGTGTAATACGCTCACCCGTATACCTCCCAATATCAGAATGAACAGAAAATAACAATCAAAAGATTGTCTTCATTCCGCTCTATAAGGTATGCAATTAGGAATACATAAACTGCATTGTGATATCCGATTTCTTACCATATAATATGTTGATAAAAATTATTTTGATACATAAAACTAAATTATTTATTAGATAAATGTGGGTTTTTTGGAAATAATGTAAAATGTAAGTAATGGAAGTAATGGTGATAGTAAGTACCTCTGAGTACTTGCATTACAGAAATACGTATAGAGTTATTCTTGTCACGTCCTCTATGTGCACTCATGTAGCGGCTACTTACACTTGAGAATTACGTGTAAATAAATGCAAAGTGCTATAATTGCAAAGTACATATTGAAAGTGATGATTACGATGAAGTGATAAAACAGTTAAAATTGACGAAGCCCGTGCTTATATTTTATTACTGGTAATAGACACGTACGATGAGTAATTCAGCACTATTATCTTTTATCTATCTATTAAAAAAACTGAACATGTCTATGCTTAAATAGGCTTAACCTAGGCACTTTACTCCCTTGTATTCTTGTTATAAATTCTACAGACCACCACACAATATACAGAGTGGCAGACTTTTGTTAATAATAGTTTTCGCAATTGGAAATGCTATTAGCCATTGAGATGACATACGGTGAAGCTTAAGAAGCCTTCAGCAGTGAGGAGTATAATGTGTGTGCGTATAAAGGGACTGGAGTGTTTGCACGTATGGCAGTAGCCTGAGGAAGTATTTATGAGTATTATGACTTGCGTAATGTCTGAGTGTATTTATTGTGGGTGATGATTGCTGATGATATGACAAGGTGATAAATGTTGTGGAGACTGCGGGTTATGTTCTGGCGATAACATATGTTTCTGTCTTAATCTTGTCATCGGCCGAATGCATTACATCCATCAGCCATCTATTACAATTACAAGAGCAGATAACTCATTACGACCTGCTCTTTCGCTTAGGCTTCCGAGTGCAGAGTCATAGTTGTGATAAACGTTATCTGAATACACAGGAAAGGAACCAACATTAAGAAAACCTTATTTCTCCACTCACCCTTAATGCACAGCTCTTTCCTATACCAATAAATATCAACGTCTAGTCCTCAGCCTTAGTCCTCCTGCCGCAATTCTTTATCTTTATCTAAATTTGTGATATTTGTTGTGTGTGTGTGTTGTGTAGGAAATGCTTATCTTTTCCTGGTTCGATGCAGACTACTGCTCTGGTCGTATAATATGAGAAGCAGTTAAGAGAAATTTATGGTCTCTTTATTTTATGTGCGGTTCCGTATTTGTTTGTGTGTTTGTGCGAGGAAGAGCGTTGGTGGAGATGAGAGGAGCACTTAGGGCTCTCTCGTAAATTCTAAAGGCCAACTAACTGTGTGACAAGACAAGGAAAGGGCAATTTACGGAAACTGGACGAAAACTGTAGAAATGCACTTAAACTTTCCTTCACAACATTGCTATGCATTGCCCACACAACTGCTTCACTTCAAACGGCAGATATTTCTGACTGTGTTCTTCTGACCATGTCATCCAACTTTTAATGAGACTCGCTCTCTCTCTGTGTCTCTCAGGCCATGTATATCTACTCTGTACATTATGTTGGCTTGTAATTGTAAATGCTCTGCTTGCTTTTATTTTATTTTATTTTCCTCTGAGATTTAATGAGCCGTGAAGATCGCTACTGTCCTGTGTCATTGTCATCAGCTCAAACCTCATGGCATCATCATCAACATCATCGTCAACTCCGTCTCTATCTCTCTCCCACTCTCCTGTGGTCATCATCCCAAAATTCATTTGTAAATAGATACCTCGCTTCCTTATGCATTTCCTCCGTCAATCCTTATCGCTCCCAAATACTCTTGTGTAACATTATCCCTCCATTAGCATTAGCTATGTACACACTTGTCATTTACTGGTCAATTCTACTGAAAGTGTATATGAAATGTTATCAGGAATAATATTATACGTACTACTTCCGCATTTGTTAACTTGAATTCAATCATTTCAACTCTCACAACGAGAAATCAACTGCGGCAAAGCAGTTTCATAAAATTATCTTCTGTACTTCTTCTATACTCAATTGTAAACTTAATGTTAAATAAATTATTTCTTTGTACTATAATTATGTATAGGGGTATGTATATATGTACTATGTACTATATAATGGGAGATGTATGATATAGTATAGTTAACGAGGGTTATGAGTCATGAGCAAAAGAGAGTAGAATATGATTGTGGAAAGAATAGTTGGATCGATGAAGAAAGAAACGGTAATGGAGCAACCCTGAAGATTGAACAATAGAAAAATAAGTTGCTACATTATTGCAATTATGGTTGTTAGTTTCCCATATCAGACTTTTCCTTGTCTGGTCAACATATTTCTATTCGCTAATAAGACATTCAGTCAGATCCATTAGAGTTTGTATTCTGTATACAGGAAAGAATTTACCATTGCTCTAATACGAGTCATTTCTACAGGAATAAAATATTTCTATATACGAAATACGATAAGATTATTATTATGGGAACTTTACCTTTATGAAAATGCCTACGTTCTGCTATATAAGGGCGTTATAATATTATATGTAGATAATTGGCTATAGACTTATTGTGTAGTACTCTGAACTCTGAACGAGTATATGGAATGGATGGTAGGATTAGTTGTATAGCCTCTGTCTATGATGTTACATGTAAGTAATTCTCTGTGGTATTCTCTGAACTATTTAGTAAGAGAATAAGTGGCTAACAATTTTTCTTAGGATTATCACAGCAGTAAAATAATAATACATCGTTGTTGCTGTAGTAGTCTTTATATAAGGAGCTATAGGGTATGTACATTGCACAGAGAGTATTATTAAACCACATAGGAGAAAATTGCGTACAATCCCTAGAGAAGAAATCATCATCGACATGCGATTCCCAGTAGTGGTGGAAGTAGTGGATAAACTCATGTTCCACTATTAGTCATGGATATACATCTCTCTCTAATTCGTCCCTCCATTTCTTCCTATACTTATTATATTTATATACACACTTTATTATTACATGTTGTAGTGAGGAATAGGAAAGACTGTTGGATGGACGACTACCACTGCGATGATGATGATGACGATGATGATGGGCTGGATGAGAATTAGATGAAGTATATTAACTGCGTATAGTGAATAGACCACAATAAGAAATTTATCCATCCAGCCGAGCCCCAATTTAATTTCAGAAACGAAAAATGTAGTTTGGTAGTATATAATTTATTGCTGTGTTCTTCGACTTGATTCCTCACTTGCTTTAGGCCTAACAAGACATTTGGCTATCAAACCAAATTTCTATTGATCATGTATTAGAGATAATGTAATAAGGATTCAAACTGCATTTGATTGCACATATACGATTTATAAAGATAGAGATGCTGTTGCAGAGTATCGAATAAAATGGAGGGTATTGTTACAGAAGATGCTTGTTGATGGATTGTGGAGAGGAGATAGACAAAAAAGAGCTGCAAAGGGAAGAGGAGATTTTGTGTATTGGTGGTATTGGTATTCTCTGTGGCTGTTGGAAAGAAAAGCGGCATTGCATCGCCAAAGTTGTTATCCTAATTACACCACCACAACACAACAGTCGCCTACAATAACTTCGATCAACATTGTAATCATAACATAATCATCATCCTCATGCGATCTCAACCAGTCCTCCAACAGCATACACCAAATCTTACTCTGCTACACTTAGGCCACATTTTTATTCAGAAGAACTATACATAAGGCTGTACAAAATATGTAGCGTTACATATATACATCGCTTCTTACAAGTCAGTTGTTAAGTAGTTATACATTATGTGAGCCTGGAAAAGTGAAAAATGTTTATATGTATTAGTAAGGAAGGCTTATGCAGTACAATGTATTGGAACATGTGTAAATAACGTTCTGCAGTGATATAGCCAGGATTTTATTGATAGTGTAATGATTTGGTACTAATGATATTCACAATAAAGTGAAGGCATATGGCATGGTATGCCCCTAAACCAATTATTTCCATTCTCAATGCCATCGCATTAGTGTTTAGAAAATTTTATCTCTGCTGTACTTTAAATTCATTTTTAAAAAGGGGGAATGGGCAAAGGCAATATTTTTTGTCGTGCCTTTTAACCTTCTTGTACTTAGCATTATTATGTAATAAGCATTTTCCTCATAAGAAATTATGCAAAATTTAAAGTTCTGTGTGGTCTATGTATATTTATAATACTCATTATAAACTAAAAGTTATACAATAACCAGTAAATTATGTATACTGCTTATCCGTGAAGTAAAGCTTATAGTTCAGCTGGAATTGTAGGGTGTAGAGTATAAGGACTTTAAGGACCATGTTTTATAAGAAAGCAAACTTGGGCAACTGGAGAAATGATTCAATGGAGAAGTTGATGTTAGTGGAGCTCAATTAAAGTCTCTTTAAAGAAGATGATGATAAATTGACGAGTCAAGAAAAGGTGGGATGTGATGAAGCCCCTTCCATCAAACCTTTACACTTCATTTGCTCATGTTTCCCTCATAAAACAAAATTCCTACCCAAGCATGGAAAAAGTAAATCTGAACATATTATTGAAAAAAGAAATATAAGAATTCCGCATTTACAAATAAAAAGGCTGTGTACTATTTCATTACAATTTTATTCAAAGGAAAAGTTTTCATTGTTCTTGCTAATAAATGATATCTGTGACTCTCCATCACTGCGATAGAATCAGTCCACATTTATTTTCTTCCAGTCAAATTAGGAGTTTGGTAAATGCATTTTGTTTTTGACGTAGCATTTCCTTTTATTAGGAAGTAATGGAAAACGACGCGATTAAACTTTCTGCTGTGTACTTTGTAAGGTAGAATATAATACAGGCATGTATTGCCTACATATAATAATATGATTAAATTGTAGGAAGAAATGGCCTGAAAGGGTTGTAGGAGAATATATTTGATGATGATGGATCACTTAATGCTCGCAATTTCCATAATGTCATACTACGACACAACTCTCCTTCGTCTCACCACGCAATCAAATCCTTCTGCTGTATATAGTCCCAGTTCTACATCGAAAACACCCACCAACCAAAAAGAGCGGGTAGAAACAGAAACTCTACTAGTATAGCTATAGAATGTATTACTACATACTCACGGAGGAAATCAGACCACCAAACACACCGCACCGCCAAAAACCCGGTACGTCAAAAGCAGGAGAACATACGTCAAAACTTTTTCCTTATATAAAGAACAAAGTTCTGTTTATATTCTTTAGGGGAAGCTTGTGGTTCCATATAAAGAATTGTTCCTTGCCACACATTACACATTAACCTGCACTCTCTCTCTCACATAGTCATAGTACACAGAGTAAATGGAAATGAAAAAGCTGATAAGAAAGAGAGCAAAGTGGTTTCGCTATGGTGATCGCAGGACACAACAAAAGCAAAAAGACTACAAAGCTTGTCGAATCTATTCAGATACACATAGGACGTACTACACACGATCACACGATACGAGAAGACTCAGAACTTTCGCCATCATTGAAAGACTATGGAATTGTACACATAAAAAGCTCCTGAGAGGAAAGAGAGAAAAAATGTTTTATAGGCGAATCTACGACGAGGAATCTAATCCCTCTGTTGATTCCGGGGAGTCTCACAGTCCCACCAAACCAATTATATCCAATGAGTCTTTCTTTTTCAGGCTTTTTCTACATCTCTCTCTCGTACCATTTATTAATTCTACTTTTACAACACACACAACATTCATCTTGCGAAACTTTATAGACGTTTTTCCTGTTCTTCTCAACTTCTCTTCACCCTCACAGCTCTCGCTGCAATTCAGCAAACTTGCATTTTATAGGCGATGTACTAATGTAAAGTTGTATAGACTCTTTTTTCTTGGAAATGTGGTAGTGTATATATTATGTGAATATAGCCAAAGGATATGGGTAGGTGCAGAGAAGAGTATTACATAGAATCTGAGAAACAAAGCATTTTTTATCCCACAAGGAATTTTTATGTTTTTTACATCCTTTTGTTTAATTTGGTTGGATGGATTCGTTAAGGATGTTGGTGGTGGTTAGATATAGGATGGAGATAGACTACTCTGAATGTTGTAATGGAAATTGTAGGCAGAGAATGAATGGTGGGATGAGATTGTTGTGAGATACGTTTATGTGTAATGTCATAGGTACATATTATTATTACAGTCATTCCCTGATGCTTCTGTTTGTTTAATGCTTCTGCAATGGAATTTCTCACGTAGAACGAAGCGAACAACACTTTTCAGACGGACAGAGCTAGAACTGTGCTGTGGCAGAGATACTTTACAACGATAAGTAAACATCAAAATGTTTATCCGTCGGAATAATGCACTTAGTTGGTTTAGTTGTGTGGACGAGAGTAGTAGCTGAATGGTTCTAAAGTAATAGCAAGTAATTTATGATAAGCATGCAATAAAAGTTTCTTGTGCAGAGATTATTGGGTATAGGATATGAATTATGAGTTGTGTGGGAGAGTAGTCACATTTTAATGAACTCAAAAATCTTTTTCTCTCAATTTGCAGTTTACTATTTTCTATTACTACGCTCACATACAAAAGCCATGTGAATTCGAACAAATCATGTTTTAAATTACTGCATGCAAACAAATCCCTTGCTCTTTTCCGTCTCATTGTTAACTAAACTTCTAGTACAATCTAACCTCACTTAGTATATCATGGATTTAGTTCAAAAATACTTTTCTGTAAATAACTAAAAAAGTACTACGTATTACTTTCATATTTTAAACAAAAAATAATAATATTATTGCAATATTTACTATCAGCATTTTATATGAATCTGTATGATACCTACCTACTATGCTTATAAACATCCTATCTACATAAACTGATTTCAAAACTTTTGTATCTACTAAACATTATAGATACATTAAATTTATTTGCACTACAAAATAATATTTGAACTAAAAGCATGACAAAGACAATATTATCTCAACTGCGTGTTTTAGAATATACTAAATACGATTTTGAAAGTATAGTAAATGAATACTGTCTCTATCTGTATAGAGGATATTAACATAAATTCATTGCCTTTATAAAGAGCAAAAGTAGAATGAGTGTCTGCAGAGCATTTGACATTTATGAATAGAAAACTCGGAGTTATTGACAACATTGATTTGGTATGTAGGAGACATGATGTGCAGAAAATTATAGTTGTAGCAGAATTTGTACGAGGTTCGTTTCACTTGATGTATTTGATTTTATGATTGAGCGCAGAACTAAAAAGAGGGAATACCATGTTCCTGTTCTTGTACAAGTTTATATCCCTCATGCCATTCTTCCTATCAATAATATCGACTGACTGGAGTGTATGAACTATATGAAGTTAACATGGTCTATATAGTCTGTATAGGTTGTATGAAAGTTGGGGAATCGTGCAGAGTTGGAAGAAGTTTGGCATAAAGGACTTAAAAGGAGCTGTGTAATAAATATATATGCAAAACAAACGAGAGAGACATGGACACGACACCTCGGAACAAATAAGAGCACACCATACAACACAAAACACAACCACCATTCTTCGTGTAAATGATAAATACATTCCAAAAACACACCACTGCTACAAACACGGCATGTACCTCTACAGCAAAATGCTCATTCCCTTCAACCAAAGCCATTTCGTTTTCTCACTCGTTCCTTCCTTTTGAATTCATTTCGTGAGAGCCTCTACTCGTCGTCTGCGTCTCCTGAGTCTGAACACGGGACTTGTTCTGGCTCACCTTTATTATAGTCATGTCCATACATTGCTAATTTTAATAGATCATGAATTTGTACGCTGCGTCACGTAGACTTGCCTTTGTTTACATTCAGTTCAGTCTATTCACAATTTCCAATTCATTGCCACCATTTGCTCCGCTTTGTGTGTTGGTGGCGATGTGGTGTGTGTTGGGTGACAAAGGAGACAATGCACTTCGCGTTAATCGTGTCCAATCAGCTTTGCATGCAGAATACCAAATGCTCACTACTACCATTCTTTAGCACACAACAAAATGGCATTCATCCCACTAGGCATGCACTCTTACACATAAAAGGATTTTAATAAGGACTTAAACATTATTATTTACAACCATAATAAATATTCTGCCTAATAATGTCATTTAGAGTTTGAATGGAGCTATGCTATAGAATATACCTCCATTAAAAACTACTACTGTAGTGTGGCTATACTTATATTATAGTATTATTTTCTATAATGTTATTATAATGTGATAATAATATTGGCAAATCTAGTAGCTGTACAAAAGTGGATTCATTGAATGAAGAGTTGAATAGATTTGTGTGTATAGGCAAATAGGCAAAAGGTGTTTCAGGAGTATGGGGATGGTTTGAATGGTTTGTGTTGTGTGGAATACCTTGAATCATTCTCTGTTTCTATGAAGCTTCCCTTTGACTAATAATGCATTCAATTAATTAGGAATTTCTATAGAAAAGTGAATAATTTGAATAGAACTGGTAGGAGTGGAGGAGCTTTGAGCTGGACTTCAGATTGTGCTGTGCCAACACAAACGACGAGCGAACGTGTTGTGCTGCTTTCTTTTGAATTGTTATTCTCTCTTTTCTCTTGTTCAGCCAACACTACTACGGCATTAAATGGAAATTGTGATGACGGTGATGGTGGCAATGGTGGTTGTTATTCAAAATGCGACTATTACCTTTTACATATTCAATTGTTCGTGGAGATTGCTCAAAAAGGAATAAAACTTGTATCGCAGCAAGCAGAGTGCTTGCAGAGTACACTTGGAGTATACACAGCGCAGAATAAAATGATAATGGTCATCCTTTCATTTCGTATGTATCAATTATAATCTCTTCCCAGTTTTATAACTTACCACACAGCTACACTTTGTAGATGCAGATATTACCTGTACGATACTACACAACCACGCTGTTCAGCTTTTGACTCTTGTTCTTCTTTGCAAGAGAAGAGATGAGAGGAAGCCGGTTTAGTAAATCGTCGAGTCGTTAAGTGTCTTTACTTATAAGAGATTAAGCGTGTACTATAGACTATAGGCATCGTATGCATTTAAATATGACAGAGCACATCATTTATAGTCACTTATAATACCTCAGTCCACTTTTTGTACATTGTTCATAGAAGAACTAACAATAAGTTAGAATTATGTAGATAAAGTTAAGGAGAATGTAAAAAATCATCAATGAGACGAGCTCAATAATTTTATGTTCCCATCTTTTCTCATATTCAAATTAATTGAAGGTTGCACAGAAAAATGAAGATTGAAGGCCGTTTCTTTTACAGCACTTCTCTCATATTCCATCTCTCTCTGCATTTTACATTCAGTGAACGTTTAAAATAATTCTCTAAAACTCAGAATTCATATGATACAACATTTACAGATGCTTTATTGGCTGCTATCTGCATATTCATGCTGGCTTATGAATTTGTGACAGTACCCAGAAAAATTCAGTAATGTGCATTTCCTATGCAGCAATAACTAACGTCAGAGACATATAGTTACAGATTTCCCAGTATTTAAGATTGCTAGCAGTATAGTATTAGCAAGTTACCTATATGAGACATATACAAAAGAGACTACTGTCATCATCTGATTATATTCTTTGCAGGAGTGGACTGATGTTAATTTTGAGGACAGTTTATTTTGTTGGCAGAAAAGTGAGTTGGAAATTATTGTAGTGTGGAATAAACAAAGGAAATGCTGGAGGAGGAATTTCTTCATCCCACACAAATTTTCTGTGAACGCCTTGAGTCTGATTATATTAAGAGAGGATGATGTTACTATAAGAAATACCATGCTAAAGCTTTATAGTAGTAAAATCTCATTTTTTATTCTTGTGTGTTGTGCATAGTTGATATTTGAGGTGATTGTAGCAGCGAAGCAGAAAGATGAGCATTTGTGTAGGGAGATAATAAATATGGGGCTGCAGACGAAGAGAGACGGAGAGACAGAGATGAGATTGCCGATTGCATACGACGTAAAGCGTTGACTAACATGACGTAACATGGCCTTTGTATGCAACATACTACAACTCTCAACTAAACAAATCGTAGCTTTGCATACAAAATGTAAGTGGAGAGCGAGGAATATTCTGTAGGCAGTGGAGCATCCATGTAAATGTGTTTTATAGACAAGCGTGGCTTTATATGGGACCAAAGGCCTGTAGAGTGCACTTAGTGTATAATTTCATAGTTAGCCAACTAGTAAAGTAGGTGCACATAATCAAAGTGATTGTCCATTTTTATAACTATAATATAGACTGTGGGCTTAGACTCTACAGAAAGAAGGAAGGGACGAAGAAGAACAAGTCTCATGTGAAACCAAAGTCGTATTTAATTCCACGAGATTATATTTGCCTGCCTTTACGTTTTAGTTGTGCTGTACTCGTTTGTGTTGTAGCGACTGAAGAGTTTCAAGAAAAACAGGCGTCCATGTAATTCCTTGTTATTATCGCCCAGTCTGGAATATTATTATATGTGTACTACATCCACCACAGCCAAATGAGTAAATGAATGCACACAAGTCCCTCCTGCTCCATTGTCCACTGTACGAGTATAGTCCACATATTATATTCTTATATACACTATGCCATTATTAAATGTACACACAGACTGAGTCATATCGGAGCAGTCTGCAGATTATCATTACATCTCTCGAAAAACTTTTTTGCTTCTCTCTCTGGAAATAATTGCAAGTGTGTCTCTCCACATCCATTTGGTTGGGTATTGTTGATAATGTTGTAGTGGTGGCCCTGTGCTCAGTGCTCTTTGCTCCCAATTGCAAAATGACGTGTGAGACTGGGCAGAAAGCATTTTGCTATTTGCTGCTAGATTTGTTGTACTAATATCAGGAGCACAGGATTAAAATGAACACAGGAACTGCTTGTAGTAGTTTATGCGTAGAAGTTTTTAGTACAAGGGAAACCATGTTGGTTCTCCACTCACATTTTATTGGCTCTCCCTTCATTTCCATATCGCTCTGTGTGATCAAATGAATAAGAGGTGCCATTTTACACACACTCCGCTCTTTTTACATCGAATAAACACTTCAGCTTCGCCATTTTGTCCTTTCCTCCAAACTTTCAAAAAGAATTCTGTTGTGCAGAGAATTATATGCATTTCATAAATGACAAAGACCTTTTTAAACTTAGTCCACAACTATAGAATATGTTCATTGTGTAGAAGAATCATTGTAAGCCTACTATGTATTATGTACATTATTTCTGTTTCGTGGAATTTTGTATTGCTACGATTTATTTTATTGCATACGTACACCAACATAATTTTTTTCGCAAATAGAAATAATCGTAACAACCATATTATGTAGATAGCAAAATTCAAAGTATTGTAGTTACAAATTATTCATCCTTTATTCAATAATGTTTAAAAATCTTTGCACTTCATTCTAATAAGTGCAATATTTGGGTGTGCATTGATTATTAGATGGTTTTAATGACAATTTATCAACTAGGGTTTATCAACTAGCAATACTTTGTACTAATTGTATCAAACTGATTGTATTTGCATGGAACCAATATTTCGATGTTAAACTGCCAATAGTAGCGATCTATAATATGTACAGTTACTACACAGATGAGCACACAAAGTGTAATACATCGCTTTATAAATGTGTATAACTGTATGAATGAAATGAAAATAAGTAGCAGCGTAAAGAATTGTAGTAGTTTCAGTTAGGAAAAAGAATAGGTATACACAAATACAAATAGAATACAAATCGGACTGAAAAGTGTTTGAGTTGACGTAATACGTTGAGGGCTACTTGAGGAGGGATTCATTATTTCGTGTTTTGATTTTTGACAGGCGATGCCATGCCGAAGTGGCATGAGTGAGTGATGGTGTGTATAGGAACTGTTGGATGAGACAAGGCTTGTACAAGACAAGAGCCATCCATCCATCCAAAACGAAAGAGGCGAATGAATGAAATGAAGAATGAATGAGAAGTTTCTGACTTGAGCAAAGTAAAGCAAATGTAAATAATAATTAATTAGATTGGATTAGTGTGAGCATTGTAATATTGGTGCAGTGCACGAGAGACGCATCCCATGTCTGAGAGTAGCTGATTATTATGTAAGTGAATGGGATTAAGACGTAGACATTAACTGCAGAGCATTGGAAAGGGAAGCAATAATGTTTAAGGATCGCTCTACATGAAAAGGTGTTGAAAAATGTCAGTCAGTGGAGGAAAGAGGTAAAGACAGAAGAACGGAGGAGCAGTCCAGATGAACAGCCATGGAAGAATCATCAGTCAATGATCAAGCTCCTCTTTATACACACCAATACTTCTATTGCACTCTAATGAATATCATATACTTAGTATAGTATATATATAGTTATATATAAATGAGTGGTATAGCTGTTGCATATAGGGAGAGTGTGTGATGATGAAAATGAAAATGTTGATGATCTGCCGGCACGTAGGATTCCATGAGACACGAATATTCTTTTTCGTTCGTTTTGCTGTGTTTCGCTTGGTTGCATGATGAGTCGCACTTGAACTTGCCACTTGACTATTGAGAATCCCATGTGTTTCCACCTCCTTTACATCCAAATCAAAACAAAATCCCAAATGCAACTAAACCAAAAACGCATCACTATTTTGTAACGTAAACACAAATGGTAGTATTTCTTATAGTGGGAGAGTCAAGTAGTAAATAGTAAAAATCCTTTTCAGTCTCATTCTTCCTTTATGACTCTCCAGCAGTTTTTGTTTAAAAAAGTGTGAAGTGAGATGAATTGAGTTGCATCTTTGTATTTTAGTTTACGTTAGGATGTCATGTCATGTTGTATGCGGCAGGCACACTCTTTCTCTCTCGCTATACACAGGACTCATATATGTAGTATTGTGTACTTGGTACTACTATAGGCTACAGCTATAGCACACGAGATTTATTCATTTATTATGAACTCGTGTTTGTTTGTGTGTTGTACGTGAACACACATTTAAAAAACGAAAATAGGAGGATCGCAACCTCTTCGAGTTGTTCGACATGGAATACTCCCGTTTGTTTTTCTGTCTGAAGGTAAAGAGCGCTGTTTGAGCGCCCTGTCATACAATGAATGAATCGGGAGGATCATTACATCCTAATTAGACACGGGATGGACACCACACACTCTCCCACATCTCTCTGCCTCACTAAACAAATCAAAACAACAAAACAAAACATTTTTAGTACAAATCTTTCTTTACTGGATCTGTACACATTTTTTTAATTACTTCAGCATAAAGCAATTGATATAAATATTTTTGTACGATTTGGGTGGGCTGTGTGATATTTTTTAAATACAATTTAATTTTCTACGACTACTACAGGTGAAGATCACAAAAGTTAGCATCGTCTGTTGTCTTTTGGTTAAGAATGATTTGATACTGGTTATGTAAACGGATAAAGGAATGAGGAGGTAATGCGAAACTGCGAAAGTGTGCTTGATAAATAAGCAAGATGCGATAGGGAGCCGGGTGGTGCTGTATAGTCTTTATCATCTTGACGTATAGGGCTATGAATATGATAAGAACGGTTAATGATATTTCTGTGTTGTGTAATTGCAAAAAGGGAGAAATCAAAACCATCTGCTCTCATTACTCCTTGTGGTGTTTGTTTGGAAATTACCTGGTGGGACGAGCGTATGACGGAAAAACTGATTCTTAAACGAATTCAAACAAAAGAAAGAAACTAATCACAAGCTTCATTTCTTCTAAATACTTCAGAGGTTGACTTCAGTTAGGTATATTGTGGAGAGAGTGGTATAGCTGGGAATTTTGTCTGCTTACGGCATGGCCACAGTTCAGTGGTCTACTTAAGTAATTATTGTAAGTCTGCGATGCAAGGAGCAGTCTTTGTATTAAATGCTATTAGTACAAAAGACGCAAAATAATTTTTCTTCTTTCTTTCCCGAATTTGATTACAAGATGTGTGTATGGGTAGTTAGGTTATTTCATTGTTGTAGTTACATACGCAGGGCTCAATTGTTCAAAAGGTAAAAAGAAGCAGAAACCCCAAGAATGATTTCTGCCAACAAGCTGAAGCCAAGTCATTTGATAAGAGCAGTAGCAGGGCTAGACAGTAGACTGTTTGTGCAAGAATACTCTAAACGTATGGGTCTTGTTTCGAGAGAGCAGACAAGAAGAACATGTCAAAAATTAGACGCTCTCGTCTGAATTGGCTTGGCTATGGAGTTTTTAATTATTTGTTAATATTCTCTAAACAAAGTGAAGGTGGACAAGACAGTTCAGTGAGCATAGCTGGAGCTCAGCTCGAAAACTGCAAGAATAAAGTCAAGTAGTAGTCGGAAAAAAGAATTCATGACTTGTCCTGAACGAACTTGAACCCTCTCGGCCCTACCTCTTTCCATTTCATATGCAAAAATAAGGAAAAGGTTTTAATACGACTTCTTCTTCAACAACCACACCGAGGAGTAATCGCTTCTTCCATCCAACAACTCTCTCATTATTCATTTCATAACCAAAGAACATTCATAGAGCAATACGCAGGAAAAAATAATTCAAGTCCGTCAGAGTCGTCACTCCAATTCTGCCCTGCTGCTTACACAAAAACATTTAAAAAACTGAGCAAACTGTGTGGGTCAATTCACGACCACGGCTACCACCACCACCAGTAGTCACTCATCACAGCCACCATCCATCTCAACTTGAACTTTCGATGGACGAACAAAGAGTATGTCAGTCAGGAGCATTCTGTTGCAGTCTCTCAAGCCATGTCAATTTTCGTCTCAAGTGAAGTCTCTTCTTCTCGTCTCGTCACATTTGCTACATTTCCACTACCGGTGGTTGTCTTCTGCAACGAACATTTCCTTCTTGCTCACTTTTCTACTAAAAAATTATTACGTAATGCTTATTTTCTGCTTTGACGCGTACCGAAGGGAATTTTTTCGAGTTTCTTGAGAAAAGGTAACGAATTTGAGTTGTATTAGTTGTGTGTTCGACAAATAAGTAGAAGAAGAGAGAAGCAGAGAGAGACGACCCAGGTGATGATGATGCTGTTGTTGTTTCTGGTGAGTATTAAATTGTCGGAGCATGGTGTAGCTGGTGCTTTTAGTGGTATTATTTTAGAGCAGAGATGATTACGGAGGAAAGAGTCGTGGCAAAGGGAATCATTGAATCATCCGCTTAGGCAAAGTATGAGAGGAGAATGATTGACGTGGCCGCTCATCAAATTGTTTCCCTTTTGTTTTTTCCAAACATTTTTCTCATCTGAGTCTGAGAGAGAATCACTCGAGTCGACTATGAGAGAATGCATCCTGCCTGTCCTGTCTGTGCGTCTACCAACGATCTTATTACTCTCTCTGGTCCTCTCTCTCACACATACAACGAAAACTCTCAGAGCTCTTGCAAATATGTCCATGTGCCTTTTATAATAATCACCAGGTTCACTTTACCGTACATACTACCATCTACTACGTCGTAGAAACACACACCATACACAGACACACAAATATCAACTCAAATAACACACTTATATAAATATATTCATGTAACATCATTATTATTATAATATTACACTTACACACACAGTCTATATCTAAATGCAGAGTATAATTCTAAACATATATGTATTTGGATATGTTATAAAGAGCTGAAGAGGTTAGGCCAAGCATAGCAAACAAAATTGTGTGGTTTGTCTTCTTTCTGTGTGTATCATCTATGTGTAAAATGTGTGTTATGCCCATTATTTTCTATTCCAGGGATTCTCGCTCAAATAATAATAATAATATTACCAACTTCTCCTGAATTGAATCAAATAAAGCCTCTATGTATTTACTAAAGCCTTAAATATGGCTATAGCTTTTATAGCTCACATAACATTGTCTGTACCTATAATAATTCTTATATTCTATTGCATTGCATACATTATAATCATATACGACTCTGTATGTTTTAGTTACGTTATGTTAGTCTGTTGCAGTGTATGTGGCATTCTGTGAACGCAGAAACAGACGAGAAGTGTAGAAATATGGAAGGCACGAGAGAAAAAGTTTTTCAGACGAAAACCCGAAAAATATTGAGAGTATATTTTATATGAGTGGTCTATTATGTATTATTTGATGTTGTGTGTGTAACTAAATGTAATGTGGCACTAATCTAATGGCTAGGTTAAGTTAATGCAGTTAAAGTACAATACAGACCAGAAAGAGACGGAAGAATTGAGTGGGGCTGTAGAAGAGTCGCAGTGAATGTTGGAAGGTTTATCTGAAACATAATTTCCCTTGATCGCAGTCCACTCTACGACGACTTGAATGCATTGCGGAGAGTTTTGGTTGGGCTTTTAGATTGAGTGTGTGGTGTGAGTAGCCATAATGCATTTGATATGTGTAATATGCACTAATGCTCCGATACTAATACAGAGGAAAGAAACGGAGTTGATTCTTATCATCGCGTGCTGTACAATCACACCGGAAGTTTAGTGACAATACGTGCCACGCAAACCTTTGGGTGTGCTCTCCACTTCTCAGTCCCATGTCTACCTTCCATACCATTTACACAACATATCCTCCACACAATATCCCCGTAATATCCACGTCTACCACCAAAGTACTATATTGATGACTACTCACAACTGCTCTCTGCCAGTTCAGTTATAGGACACAATGCAATGGAAATAAATATAAATATATACAAAGTCTGAGTGTACAGAGCACAATAATAAGCGCAGCCAAAAAGCTTCTCTCTTTGTTCGTTGGTTGATTTGTGTGGGTCTGTGTGTAGTAGCGGAGGATTTGGTGCATTGCATGGTGACCGTTTTTTAACAACACAACAAAATGACATGAAAAAAGAATGTGAGCCGGTGTCGGTGTGTTGTGGCTTCAGTTTTCGTTGTTGGTGGCGGTGTGTGTGGTGTGGCCTGACAATGTAATAAGGCTAATGTGATGATGAGAATAAGTAACAGAAGCTCAATGTACAGAAAATTTATTTGGGTATCGCATTTTTCATGGAATAAATATTTCCATGCAATCGAACGGATATAAATTCCTAAATGGGGAACATGCACATATTTATAGGACAAGGCTTCAACACACACAATGCTCTATATTGAAGTAATTAACACTGAAGAAGTCATACAGAGCAAAGCAACAGCATTTGTTTAAGAAAGTATTCAGTCGAAAAAGCTCCATCCGCTCCAAGTGTACATGGATGGACGTACATGGCAAGAGAAGAAGAATGGACACAGTAATTATTTTTTTGTGAGTAACAATAAGCAAAGAAGAATAATTGCTATGGATGGAGAAGACAAAGATAGGATGACATAATAATGTTAGTTATTATTGTACAACTTTATAAAAGTCCTTGAATCGATCTTCTCATAACATTTTGTCTTTTCTTTCTACATGTCATGTACACAACAATATACGTAACATATAAAGTTTTTAAATGAAACAGATTGGGTAAGTATTACGTGTCATTGCAAGTCAGAGTTTTGTTTTGAGATGAATTAACAATCATATTGGCATAGGACTAAATTGTGTACCTAATTCCAACATTTAAACATCAACCTTATCTCTTGAGACAACTTTATTCTATATAAAATTCTGTATATATTACACAGGCAAAAGCCTTGCACTGCTGCACTGCATCTTTATAGTAAGTGCATTCAGTACAGTTTATGAAAGCCCATTGTTTTCGGAGATGACATTGATAACAAACAGTCTCACGCGAAACAGTCTCATTATACCTCTACATACTTAACTAATGCATTACCCACAGTGTATAAGGCATATTGACATAACTTTTATGTTTTATGTTGTGTAAAATGTTGAGTCGTTCTTAGGAAAATTTAAGATTTAACTACAGTTAATAGTTAATGAATGTCTATAGATGCTGTATGCGACCAGAATTGTATTAAATCTAATAATTCAGCTTTAAATGCGTAAAGATTGAGTACAAATATAATCAGTTGAGACGCTACGACACTATTTAACTGTCATAATAATATACTCATATTTGTAATAACGATACGGTTCAGGTATATTAGTCTCAATATCTTTAATAGTGCAAGGGTGCTCGTAAATTTTTGGAAAACATTTTCGCATGCATGCAAATAGAGTAGTGTACAAAGTTAAATTTTCCGTGACAATTAGCCCTGGTGCTTTTAATCCCCATATCTTCAATTAATGTATCAACTGCGTATAGCAACATGCATTAGAGTTACTCGATAACCTATCATTCAGGTGCTACCGGCAGCTCAATGATGTAAAAATATTGCATAAAAAAGATGAGATTGTTGAGGGTACGATTTACATGTGTGTATAATTAATTTGAGTTGTTTGTAGACGAGACTAAAAAAGACTATGAGATGATTTGTGTGTAGGTGTGTGTATTGAAGTAGAGTAAGTGTGATGTGTGTGTGTAATATGATTTGATGTGTGTTTGTGTGTTGGTTGTATGTTGGGGCAATAAAATGTTTGAGTAGCAGAGACGGTTGTTTTGTGGCGGTGGACGTTGAGGAAGAAATGTTTGTGGTTGGGAAAACAGGCAGGGTTGGAGAGCAGAGATACAATCAACGACTCGGACACAGCCAACCACCAGACCAATCCCTTCCTCTACAAACTCATCCATCATCATCACAGTTATCATCCGACTCCATTTCTTCGCACACACTTCCTTTCCCAAACAAACTCAGCCACTCACACATACAACACAGCCACACTCCCATACACTCTCCAACCAAACACACCGTCAACTAACAAACATAAGCAGCAGTCACTAAAACATTTATACAAAATTTCTTACTATTTCATACAATACTTTATTAGTTAGTTTACGCTTAAGTCATCTTAATCTAAGTACACACAACCTATTAAAATTATAATAATTTGTGAAGTCATCTGAATAAACTAATAATAATAATTTGGCTTTTACACCTATTAGGTGTACGAAAGCAAAGAACTATGAATTAAGCGTACATAAAGCTTCAATGCGCATTTGGCAGTATTTAAGTAGTATTACGCATATCCAGTACTGACTTCTTATAATGTAAAGATATACTGGATAATTCACGCAATAATCTTTTCATTACGTAGCAAGTGACAAAATGAAAGATGACTTGAGATTAGTATTTTCTGTTTAACAAGTTCTATTTATATTTCCAGATTTTTAGTTTTTGGTTTATGGTACACTTAACTATCAAATATGAGTTTAATGAATAAATATAATTTCCCTTATGCATAATTCGTGTAGATCTTTTGAACCTGACATTAAGTAAATTGCGTTATTTGGCTATTTGTATATTTCTCTGGGTATGTATAATGCAGAATTTCATTACGACTAAAGTTTCTGAAGACAACTTCCACTAAATGAATACAAATTTATCAATTAGAAGTTGAAGGGAGGAAGTTATGTATGAAAAGTGATTTGACAATAAGGAAAATGTGAATTGATGCTATTGACTGATAAAGGTAGTTAAGTGTTGGAGAGTAAGTAATGAGGTGAAACTAGAGGCATGTTTAAGTAGAAAAGTAACTAGGAATTTGTGTGTAATGGAGAAGGATGTTGGATGAGACAAATTCGTCTGTGTGAAGTAGGTGTTTGCGTTGTGGTAGTTTGTGTGTGATTTGTGTGAGAGATAGTTAATCTACTTGAGAGTAATTACTTAGTCGGTTGGAATGATATTAGTAGCTCAACCCACAGCTCTAAGTTGACTGAATTTATCAATTGGATTTAATTGTAAGATAAAAGGTACGAACAAGATAGACGCATTAGCGTCTTTGTACAGTCAGCCCTTCTTAATTCAACAGTCAAGACCGGAATATTAAACAGCTCAGCTCCAATTCCACAAATGTTGCTCAGCCTCTCTCCCTCACACAGTCAACACCTTACACACACAACCACCACAACTACAACCACAACTATCACATAAACTACAACACGTAATGTGTGTTTTATAGAGGGATGGATGTGTGTAGTCGTGTAGTAGTAATTCCAGTACGCTACGTGTGAATTGAACTGTCTCATTCATTTAGTGCCGATCGCATCACTTGCAGCATTTCAATTCAATTGCCACACAACGATATCAGATATCCATCACACACAATTTTGTTACTGTGTGGTACACTCCAAACGAATTCTTGTTTCCAACATGAAAACTGACACTGACAACAATTATGAAAACTAATACATGTCCTATCCGTATCTCATTCAAGATAGAGGCGTTAGTTGTAGAGCGTGGAAGAACTTTGATAACTGCGCAGTTTCATTTGGCTGACCCCACCATTCATAGGAGCAAAATCATTTCTTCATCATTTTTTTAATTTATTATGTTCTTTTAAATGAGCAAACCTGTCCTGTCGCATCATTTCATGCCCTATACCAATGTAATTACTGTAAACAACTAAACAAGTGCTTTACTCATTCACTTAACGTGGCAATTCCATTCTATACACATTTATAACCATTTTCAGTCTCACATCCCTTCAGTTCTACATCTTCAGAGCTTTAAATCGAATAGTACTTGCTAGACTCTACGTATAGCACTTCTACAAATGCATAAAGGTGCAATGTAGCATATTATGCGGGGAACAAAGGAAATAATGTTATGCAAATGTAAATGGTGATATGCAAATGTATATAAATCCTGAAAATAATAATAATCTTTAAGGAGATGCCTAGATGGATGCAGATAGTAGAATCCTGTAGAAGTTGCAAGTGATTCTCGCTTTGTCCTGTTCTGTTTTTTCCTTGGTAAACGTTTGAAAGAGATTTTGTGTAGAATCTGTAGTAAATGGTTGCGACTATGTTGCTATCCCATAGCCTTTGATTAGAAAGATTACACACATTAGTTGCAAACAATCATCTCGAACTGGAAGTACAAGGCTTTGTACGTCTTCTTGTACTATTATCATCGATAATTCTTGTTCTGGTGGTGGTTGTAAAAAAGAAAAGAGTAAAAAAGAAAAGCCTAGGCTGTATAAGCAAGAAGGAGCAAGGAAGAAGAAATAAGTGCACAACTCACACACTTTGATTCTCCAATCATTTCTTCTGTGGAAATAAAAACACTCTGACTCTCCCGTCTTCGCAGTCTCCATACTACATTACTCATTATTATTACTATATATGATTACTATACATTATTGCTATATATGATTACTATATAATATACAATTGCCGACTACAACATCTCAACACGCAACTCCAACAATGAAATACTTTTCTGCTTGTATTCAGCAAAAGAAGCCACAACTAGTGAAATACTACCAAAGCTCTTCATTCCATGTAGTAAGATGCAATTTTGTGTGGTTTTTGTACACGTTGTGTCTTGTGTGTGTACAAGTAGGCCGGCCGGCTATGTATCTTCCAAATCTCTCACATTGTTCTTCAATAGCAACTTCTCTCATACCACCAAAGCGTCCACCACAATTCCAATAGAAATCTTTGGCTCAAATCTCAACCTACAATTACATTTAACTTTGTCTCGCTCTTTTCTATCTTTTATACACTCTAACAACTAGACGCTTCTCCTTCTTCGGTGTGTGGTAACATCGCTTTGGTAAAAATGAACTTTTTTCTTTACAAGCATAAAGAGAGTGTATTTGTACATGTAGGCTGTACAGGGCTGTTTTTAGGATTGTATTTGAGAAGTATGATGTAATTTGGTGGTAATTGTTTGATCAAAGGCAGAGAGAATGGATTGTACGGTTGTGTGTGATTATTACTTAATAAAGGGATGGATTTTCCTCGAACGAACGATACGATGGAAGAGGGAAGCGGTAATTTCCTGCTTAAATAACATTAACTCTTATTACTTGGATTAGAATTGTTGGTAATTGTCATAGAGGAAAACATGGTTGCATATTACAGCCTTTCTGAGCCAAAGGGCATCCTCATTTCATTCTCCATTATAATAATATTCATATTATAATAATATTTATTCCCTCATATTCATTATTCTAATTCTTAATCGCAAGAAGAGCCTACTCAGACTTTGGAACTACCAAGAGGTTTAGGCAGTATCATAATGAAGAAAATCGTTAGAAATTGAACGATAAGAGTTGAAAAAGAATATTTTGAGAGAGGATGGAGTAATATTAAGAGTGTAGTGTGTGTATTGTGTATAGATGTGTATAGAAATGACTGAAGCCTGATTAGCCGTAGTGCGATTGTTCCATATCATATTCAAAGTATTTCGTCATGCGACCTTTTCCAATTTTTCCAACCCTTCTTTCCTTACGTAATTATTATAATACCCACAGTCTGCTCAGCATGGACTTGTACATTCTCCTCTGGTAGTAAATTATAGGAATAGTCTTGAATATATTTATATTTGTTATGAAGACAAAGCAAATGATTATCCACATCCAATTACGGACTATTAATAAGGATCTGATTAATTTCGCGTGTCAGGACTCTGCGTTCCGTTTCTTCTGCTTGAATGTCGGCTAATGATGGAAAAATTCTCTTGAGCTGCGAAACTCTCGAGGAAGTTTCGACTTGTTATTTATTTCTGCATGTTACATTTCGAAATAACGTATTAAAGTCAGATTACAGATAAGAAATAAATATTGGACTTGGTTCTCTGTGCGCACACACACACACACAGATAAACTTAATAGATTTCTAGCCAAGTCGCACTACAATAAATGTAATAAATGTAACTGCTACATTTACAGTAGTAAGTAAAGCCAAAGCTGAGTTGTGTATGTAAAAGTTCTTGTGTGCGTCAAGAATTAAGTGGTTTTGGTGATTGCTGTATGGATACAGGTACAGAGCGAGGTATATGTGATATTGGTTGAGGTATAAGGCTTGGACTTTGGCTGTGTGCATTTCACAACAAAGTTTAGTGGTTAATTGGCTCCCGTGTTTTGTTTTGAGTGGAAATGAGGACGATGTTAAGTTTGTTTGGTGGTTTGTGGCTGTGGCTGGTTGTTGGAGGTGGTGGGCCTTTTCGTGTCTCGTCATGTCGTGTCGTGACCCAAAGTCATAGAGTCGTCAGCCCAGATGGACCTCAAACTCCCGGCCAAGAACCATATTCCTTCTGTCGTACATTTTCTGTTCCTTTGCTCTCTCTACCTTTTTATGTTTTGTTTAATGTGCCTCTGCTCAAACAACAGTCATAAGTTAAGTCTCTCTCGCACCAAACGCTTTTCATTGTTTCTTGTTGGGAGTCGACTTTTCTTTTCGGAAGGCATTCCGTGAGAGTAGCAGATGACTCTTTTGCATGGCTTCGTTTTCGGGAGCGTTTCTCTTCTTTGTGGCTATTTGCGTGATCTGTAATTGCTACAAGAGAATACGCTCCTCTCGCTTGCTCCTTGCTCCCCACACTCAAAACCTAAACACCAAATCAAACCATTTCTCCCTTTGCTTCAACTCGCTAAATGCTTAGGTCGAAATGTTATGGCTTATGTTCGACTTGTTCTTTTAATGGGCACACTACTCACATTTATTTACTACAGCCACAAATGGTTCCAACTTTTGTCCTTCCTTTGTAATCATAAAGGTGCTTTCGTTCTACAAGCACTTATCTGCATGAAATTTCAGTTCACTTCTAACTTCGATTCGTTTTCGTATCATAACGGAAATGTCAAGAAATCAACCTGTACATTCAATGCGTTCCGTTTTTTATGCAACAACGGAAAAATAAAATAATTAACAACATTTGGGAGACATGGGTTCTGGGACAAATAAAAATGAAATGTTCTTATCAAATCGTCCTTTCCGACACTCCAGGCCATATTTAATCACTATTTTTCAGTTTCATGTTTCAAGTTTTTTCAATGACACGAATTTAGCTAAAGTGTATGAATGAATTTTTTTAAGGTATGTAAAAATGTATCATCCAGGCAGGTTGTTCAATTGGGATGGTTAGTATATGTAAATATACCATCATAAATTAATAAAGGTACACTTACACAATGACCACTTTACATTTTCAGTTGTTGTGACTCATCAAATACAAAATGCAACATTGAAGAAAGATAATCTCGTAATAAAATTCATTCCTTTGCCCTCCCTGAATATATGAGAAAAATGACAAATACGAAACTGAACTGTAGCTGTGTACGATAGGCTTTTGAAGAATATTTGGTAGAGATAAGTTAGGAATTTTTCATGACATGATAAAATCCGAATCGGATATAATATGTGTGCACACAAGCATACTAATAATTTGCGTAATAAACGATACATAGGAGTTTTTCATATAAAGCTTTGCTTACACTTTAAATAGGTTATATTTTCAAGTTCTAAAAAAATTGTCATTATAAAACTTTGTCATTAACTTACATTAGTTGATTTACTTTTTAGTTATCTTTATCATTATTGGCTATAGACAGCATTTCACTAATTGTCGTCACTTTTCTTGCGTTCTGTTTTTCGAATCTGGCAATTTTCTCATAATCCGTAAAAGTAGTTATTCTCTTATCCTTGACTAATGAATGGATGTTTGGTATACCGCTTTTACTGTGGGGTGCTATCGATTCTAAATCTTGACTAATTTTTTTGGCTACGTCGAAAGCGTTTTGCATTGTGGACAGGATAACTCCTCTTGGTCCTTGTCCCACCCAACCGCTGCAGTAAACACCTAAATTGAAATCAGAATTGCAAAATAAAATATTTTATTATATACGTATAAAGTGTAGGTTACCGAATTTGTGTAGATATATGACTATATTTGGTAGATGTGCTATATTTTTACTTGCCTTCTTCCACTTTTCCTCCAACGTTCGGCACAATCCCCTTATCATCGTCGAATGGAATTTCGCTAAATACCCGTCGTCCTTTATACCCCACACTCCGAAATACAATATCACTCATTTCTGTTTCCGTTTGATTTGTTTGAATGATTTTGTCCGGATTTTCTTTTACTGGTTCGTTTATTGCTAGAGTTAACCGTAGTCTACCGTCATATTTTTCAATATTTACAGGAGATCGGTAGAATTGGAAAAAACATTGCCGTGAATAATTTTCGCAAGGTTTTTCACCTTTAGCGGTTGTCCACATTAATTCAATTAGGCGTTTTCGCGATCTTGGAAGATCTGCAAAAATTAACAAAGAATTATTAGTATAAAACTAGAAATAAACAATTTGTAAATTAGTGCTTATAGATATGTGGGAAGAACGTACTTTTAATAACTTCTTCATCAACTCCTTGGAAATCCTTCATATGCAAGATATTTTTGACTCCTTCTAAAGTAAGCTGTTCTCTAAGTTCTTTGATTGTGAAAGACACTTGCAAAGGTCCTCTTCGTCCACAAATGGCGATTTCTTCAATTTTGGAATTTCTAAGTGTTTCCAAGGCGTAGGGACTAATGTCAGTCTTTTCAAGTGCTGGTATTGGCGATAAGAGGATACGAGCAATATCCAAAGCGACATTTCCTTGCCCGATAATGATCGCTCTTTTCTTGTCGCTCAGGTCAATTTTAAGATCACGATTTTCAGGAAGACCATTGTACCAACCAACAAAATCTCTTGCTGAGGTCACTAATTCCTTTTCACCTGGAATATTCAATTTTCTATCCTCACTGGCCCCGTAGCACTAAAACAAAAAATATTATCTCTGTTAACATCGCCTTCGGTGTACCTTCGTCAAAAATTTGTAAAACAAGTGTATTAAGCAATTAGTTGTGTACTATTAGTACTATGCAGGTACAGGATTATGACTCAATAAGAAATGGCCTCTATTTCTTGATTTAATCTGATTTTGATAATAATTTTTAAGCAAATAAACTTTCACTTACCAATAGAATTGCGTCATATGAATTTTTAAGCTGCTGAAACGTGACATCTTCTCCAGCTTCGATATTTCCTAAGAATCGTACATTAGGGTTCTTCAGAACTGTATGAAAAGTGTTGATAACGTTTTTTACTTCCGGATGATCGGGGGCAACTCCATATCTCACTAATCCAAATGGAACAGGAAGTTTCTCATAAATGTCTACGTAAGTAGTTTGTTTTAACTGAAAATGCATACAAAGATTACAGTTAATAACAATAAAATATTATTTATCCTCTTTTGTATATAACAACACACATAACAAAACCAAAAATGAAAGAATTGAGCTACAAGGAACAGAATTAATATATATACATATTGATATTCAAGGAGCCCCTGGATTCTCTGAAGAAAAAGGAGATTTCGGAGAAAATGGCTTAAGTGGACTACGCGGTTCGGAAGGAAACCCTGGACTTCCAGGACCACTAGGCGTTCCTGGACCCAGAGGACCTCTGGGAGTTAACAGGAGAATGAGGACTTCCTGGTGATTCTGGTACCAGGAACGTCCAGGTTTTCCGTTTTCCAGGTAAAAATAAAAATTATACATAACATGAAACGTGTCACCCTTCTTATAGCCTACATATAAAAATTAAATCAGATTCATATACGTAACAGTTATGTATACAAAAAGTAACTAGAGATAAGGCTCCTTGCATGAAATTGAATAAATTGTGATTAAACGAAATTCCCAAATAAAAGAATACAGAACGAAAAATATTTAAAAAACACAAACTTGCAGTGATTAATGCGTATCACTCGCATACAAATATTTAAATACCAAATTGCAGTGTAAATAAAAAGTGAAAGTTTACCTTAATTAAATGTTGTGCTGCATAAAACCCGGCTGGTCCAGACCCAATGACACAAACGTGATGTTTCCACCGACGTGAACCAAAACATTCTATATGAAGTTCCTCAGGTAGAATTCTACTAAATAGACTGGAAGATTTGATTAAAAGTTTACGAGAATATAATTCTGTTCTACAATGACGAAACATTTTGACTCTGATCCTGATGAGACGACGAGACAGTGAAGTGAGTATTTAAATCTAAACTCTTCATCAGAAAATTACAATTACAACTTTACAACTACATGTGTTATCTTCCTTCAAACTTGACTTGAAGGTTAACTCTATCTACTATCAAGTGGCAGTTCAATCCGCGCTATTTTTCTGGTCGCCTTTACATGCGGAATCTATCCTTCCATCATAATGTACACATACGAACGATATTTTCTTGGGTCTGCAAGAGACAGTTTGTTAAAGAAATGGAAACTAAATCTTATGGTTGATTTAAATTGCAAATCAGTATGTGATGAAATGCATGCATATGAGATCAAGGAAATCCTTTAGACCATCTGCTTTAACATACAGGGTTTCAATAATGCAAATAAACAGTAGTCATTTCATTGCTATTAATTACATTTTATAAGATTTATATGAATTACAATCGGCGATAATTAAAGTTAATTCCAGAGTTATGATCAAAATCCGTTTCAATCAATCCTATAAAAAAACGGGGAGAAATTAACGTAAAAAGACATTACAAGTCATAAAACAAATTGTTTAAAAAATTGGTATTTTCTAGAGGCGATATTTTGACTTTTCAAGCTTGGAACTTGGAACTAGTTTATATAGCAAACGTTTAATAAAATCGACCCCCAATGCAAGTTGTAATTGTAAATATTCGTATACTTTAAATACGTTCAAGACCTGCTTTACGCAGATCTTGAATGTTATGCTTTCCAGCAGTCGGTATGTTCAAAGATGTACACCGATCCTACACTTACACTTATTGAGATCCTGTACATTTCAGTAGATGGTATTTGTATTTGCATATGTATATGTATATTACGACATTTAATGGAATTCAGTCAACCTGGTTCGACTTTAACAAAAAACACATGATGCATACATACATACATAAAACATAAAAATAAAAAATTGTCCAGTACTTACATACTTTTCTATGACTATACAATAGATATCGATATCTACAAATAAATAACGCAATTTTCAATGTTTCTTCGACCTCCAATCTAAATCTTCGTCATACTCAATTTCCTGGTCGTCATCTTCATCCATTTTACTACTAGATTCATTCTTTTTGCCTAACTGCTGCTTTGCTTCTTCAGCTTTTTTCTCCAGGTCGATAACCCTGCAAAGAAAGATGAATTCGGATTACTGGTGAAACCTTTTTGGTTCCTTTTAATGGATATTCGACATACTTTTACTTACTTTTGCCAATGAGCCATTTGCTCTTCGATTTCTTCTAAATCTCTGGAAAACGTCGATTCTTCCTCATCCACACTGCGTAATGCAGTTGATTTTATTTCTTCTGAAGCAATTTCCTTCACAAATTTTTCCCATTCGACTTCTTCTGGGTTCCTGTATTCTATTCCTCTTGCTTTGGCATCTTCCTTGGGGTCATCAAAAAATCCTTCAGGGAGCGATGCTGCCGCCGATGCTTGTTTGACTTCTGGAACTGAAGGTTTGGAATCTTCTAGCATTGCTTCCTCCAAAGCAGCTTGTTCCGCTTCAACTCTTTGCTGGACTGATGCGAAGTTGTTGAGATGAAGAGGCTCAACAGATTTCGCAACTTGCACTTTTGAAGTTGGAGGTGGAGGAACAGGAACAGCGAAATCGCGATCATCGGAGAATTTCACCTTTTTCAAAGGGGATGGAGACTGTGCTGGAGCGTTTGTTTCTTCATTAGGTCGTTTACTTTTGGATTTCAAAGACAGCAACTGCTCCCTGTGAGATTTTCCATTTACGTGACCCGTCCAATAAATTTCATTTTTGACGGGGGTATTGCACAATACACAGTAAAGTTGACCGGCTGAACTGTATTTAGCAAGAGGAGACTCGATTTGCTTGAAGGGTCCTTTTTTAGGAAGAGGAATTTTCGCACTCATTTTGGTTAATCTGTAAACTGGAAAGAAAGTACGATCAATATCTGAGTCTGCGAGACCTTATTCATTCCTCATCCCCCAATGTAATTCTGTTATCAGTATTTACAGTTAATTAATTATACTAGAAAAAGATTTACTTACAGACGCAGCAGGTAGTTTTCTTTTTCGGGTTTCTTCGGAAGACTTTATGGCACAATACAAAATATTTAGCTGCTGACCAAATCTGAAATCCTTGTTTACAAGAATAGCGCCTTTCTTTCCAACTGCGCCCGTCCGCCAGCAAATAGTTGCTAATGATTCGGGATCATTGTACAGCGCCCACGGTTCAACTTTCAGTATTTTCCCAAATTCCGAATTTGTCCAGGTTGCTGGAAAGCAAAATTAAGAACAGAATTTAACAGTGTTTCCTTGATTATTTGCAGGTATGGCTTCAGTTGCAAATGCAGCACGCTTGGCTTTGTTATCTGCAGCAAACAAGTCAAGAATTACAAACTTAGTCGGGAAAACCCGAAAGTATGCCACCACTACAGAATCTGGAGCGTAAGTTGCACATAATTCTTCTATATTTACCATATTAGAATATTCGTGCTATACTATGTAAAAAATATTTTATATACCTTTACAGATATGTATTTGTATGCACACCGAAATGATATTCTTTTTTTGACATATAGTTTCTTGGACGAACCGAAGAAAGTTCCTTTGGGGTTGGCAAGTATTGTTGGAACAATAACTACAGGTTTACTACTCGGTGCTGCAATTTCAAAGAATATGGCAAGTTTTCTGGAGGAAAATGAACTTTTTGTACCAAGCGATGATGACGACGATGATTAGAAACTTAACTAATTAATCCGCTGCTAAGCACACTTACTACTTAAATAACTTTAACATAAACTTTAACATACATCTACTCAAAGTTTGTCGTTTCTAGTCAAGGCACGTGTATATTGTGCATCCCCCAACAAAAACGATACTTAAATCATTATGCTTACCTACAGTTATGTATATTTCTTAAATAGCCCTAGAAGTGTTAAAGTATTTAGTGATTTGAGTATAAAATACAATACATGTTATTTCCGTACAATTTGTTGGAGTAGTTTGGAGTAACTACAACAAAACACTTACTTAAAACCGCAGTGCCCGTTTTTGCAAATCAGTTTCATCTTTAGATCAATATTAGATTTATACATTTTCATGGATTAGTTGGTAGTGACATGTCAAGTCATTCTAATTCAATTCTACAATCTTGTAATGCAACTAACGTATCTATGTACAGTACTAAACATAAGTAGACTAATGTCTCAAAAATAATGGTGCAAACTTACAGTGTTAAATTAAACTTACCTCATCAGTCCACAGATAAATTGGACATCATTACTTACCAGTGATTTTTGATTGCCATCAAACCTTAATTAACCTTAACCTTTATAGTAATTATTTATAAATGTATTACAGTATTGTATATTTAATTGTATCATACACAGATTATTAATTAAGCTTCATAAATTGTTTACTGTATACAATAGTATGATCTACTACCATGTTACAGTGTACTATATTATATCTTTCTGTGATTTTGTATATTATACATGAAAATGTTTCATTCAAATCGATATTTACGTGTCTAAACATTAGTCAGTTGCTATCGAATGGTATTACTACGATTCATACTATTATGCCACGATTGTTTTCGCTGTAATAAATTACATTGCATATCGTATATTAAATTACAGTGTACCTTTACCAGCTACGTGTCTTAATTACTTATGATGCAAAAATAAATGGTTCATTATTACGGATCATTCAATTTTACATAATAATTGTAGATTGTAGATTGTCTTCTACGTTATACACATACTTTATTCATTTCAAATCATCTTCGTCCTCATTTGCATACGCACTCTTACTAGCTATGCTGTAGACATTATCTATAGAAGAATGCATATTATGTAAAAGAGGTGATTAACAATTAATTATAATTATTCTATGCAAAATCTCAAGTAGATAAAATCTTCTTTAGTCTCATCTCAAGTGTGTATCAAGTCAAGAGAATGAATTGTTAGGTATATAGAGGTAAGCTATATGTATAGGCTGTAAGGAGTGGAAATAAATGGAAGCATGAGATGGGCATTGACCGTAGAATTAGAATAGATTTGGAAATTGCATAAAGCAAACTGATAAAAAAGCGATGGAAAGGTTTTGTCCAAAGTCAGCTCGGTCATTTTACTACAAGCCATCGTTCAACCAGGACTGAACTACACGAGAACGATACTCAGAAAATACGCCACTTTTTAAAAATTCATTTAAAATTACCATGGCTTTTCCGTGGAGGGCCTTAAAGGCCACAAGGGGTCCAGTAATTATTTTATTAGCCTTATCAATAAATTTATTACAAGTTAATTGCAGTCCTGATGAATCGACTCCTGCAGAGGCAGTTCGTGTGCCTGCCAGTGTTAACCCTTCAGTTGTATATCCAGGACTATTTCCCGGTTTAGGAGCAGGATTCTCAAAATCGTTACATGTAAGCGGAAATGCTGGTGCAGGATTACCATTTCCATCCATCGGGTCATTTCCGGGTAAGGAATATTAAAAATGTTTTGCCGTGAAATTGTGACACAATCTTAAAGCATTGTAAAACGAATGAAATTATGAAAATGGGAATTATAATGAATTTATTTAGGAGCCATCGGAGGACCAGTTCCGGAAGGAGAAGACATCACTCTTCCAGAAATTGATCCATCCATATTGGGAGCCTTTCCTCCGCTTGGTTTGGTGGGACCATCTTACATTCCACAAACTTGGCTGGGGTCTGCCTTGAGCGCCAAGGGGGATCTTCTCTTCCCCGTTGTGATGTTCATATTTTTCATCGTCGGAGTGTGGACAGTTCTTCAGTTCCTCCTCGCAATCGTCGTTCCCATCATCGCTGGAAAACTTGGGATGGAAGGAGCCATGATGGACAAAATGCACCGTGGCATGAAAAGAGAAGCCCTCAGCGAGGAAGAAAAGAGAAATCAATCCATCGACCTCCTCCACCACGCTTTCCTACATTCCATAGAAAATTTTCAGTGCCAATACAACATTCTCTGCCACATGGGAAATTCCTGCTTCCTGGACAAAGCAAAAGCCAAAGCAATTATCGAGTAAGTCCTGTCCTCTTTTTTCAACATCTTCATCCATTTCTCTAGTTCAATTTTTTGAAATCGTTGTAATTTTTCTTTGTACTTGTATAGGCACGCGAATAGCATTGCTGAATCTGACCCGGATACATGGGAAGTTTTCAACTCTGCAGCCGTAAAAGGAAACGTTGACTGCAACAAACTGTATTCTTGTGCACCATAAGCTCATTAGTCATTTCAGTCATTAGCCATGTAAGTTCATATTAGTAATATTATATTTACCCGGATATAAGTAGACTTCAGTATTTTAATCGCGTAAATTATGTAAATGCCTATACACCGCTATATACTATAGGTGCGAGTTTAGTTTTTATAATGTCTCAGATATTGTGTAGTAATTTTTTGAATATTTTGTTTGTGATTGATAATGTGCTCTGCTATGCTACACAAATACTAGAAAGGTAATAAAATTCCAGAGTTTTACATAAGATTTATTGTTGATATTGTATTTTCCTCTTTTGTTTGTGATTTACTACTGAAACGTTCGTTTATACATCTTTATATCATTATATCACACACAGCAGTAGTATAGTAGACATACAATTACATGCTTATCTGTAAAATTAGTGTTTTCAGACAAATAGTAATTCCATGGCTCGTTTAGTACACTTATTGTGTTGTAGTATTAATTACATAATGCAAATGAAATTGTTTAGAAGAAATACAAATTGCTTCCTCTGCAAAGTTCTGCACGAATGAATTGTAAGGTCGTCTCATGTTAAAACTGTCGTCGTATATCATCTTCCCTTTTGCATGCAAATCACACAGGGCATGGCACAAACGGCTAATTGCATTCACTATACTGTCCACTGCATATCTTCATTTGGATATCAATGTCATCCACGTGAAGAGGAGAGTCACACTCTCTCTACGTATGCAATTTGAATGAAACTACAATCATTTCAAAGGTCACTGGTATTTTTCACAGGTAAAAGTTTGCTCTTGAAACTTGAAAGTACTACGAGAGTGAATAAAGGCATGTTTCAGGAGCGGAGACAAGTTTGGTTGCAGTACAGATTGCACAATATGCCTACAAATCCTTCGAGAACAGTCAAAATGTAAAATAAGTTGCTTATCATTCACAAGTATTTGTACATAGGCATGTTGCAACAATAAGCTCATTAGTATTCACATTCATCATTACATACTTGGATTTAACGGGCATTTGTGAAGTTTTGTCATACAATTTGCTTAAATAGTCGAGTCAAAAATTTCACGAGGATTTGTGTTTTAATTATTCTGCTTGTTATTTGGAATTGTCGCTTCCACAAATCCCTCATGCCACCATGGTCAATCGTCGCAGTAGAATATTTCGTAGTCTTTGTTGTAATAGTTTTTGTAGAAACAAAGATACTTAACTATTATAATATTGTAGTGTTATAATATGAACTATAAATGATTTATACATATTTATGTCTCTATACAGAACATACACCATAACTATTACGTATATATATATGTATGCAGAGGATACATATAGAAGGTACTGAATAAGTACGAGAGAAGAGGTCCTCGATATATATTTAAGGCTAAGTTAAGAATACTGCAAGTAAAAATGTATTGATAGAATTGTGGCGATTGAAGAGAGAGTTGTGGACAGACTAGTGTAAGAGCTAATGGAAGATGCGCCACTGCAATTGCTATTCTCGAAACTAATCCTCCCCTCCAGTCCTTGAATTATTGGACTTCTTTCCCGGAAATACTCAACGATCATGTCAGAGTCAAGAATACCTGTGGGTGTTTTACAATCGAAATTAGAAAAGGATTTTGTATTTTTGAAATGATGAAATGAGACGTGTGTTGAGATTGACCTGATAAATGATGCTCGAGACTATTTTCTTTGATAACTTTGTAGCCATCACCTCCGGTAGCAATGTACGTTGGCACAGCAGCTTTGTAGATTTCTGTGTCATTTATTGGCTCATAAATGGGGACTCGACACTTTTTACACAAAGCTAAAAGTCTCTTGACTCGGGAACCCGTGGGCTTGCAAATATCATAAGTAACACGAAGTCCTAAATACAATAAGCTCTTTGTACATAAATATATTACTTTCAAACGAACACAAGTCACATGCATCTGTTTTTCTTAATCCGTTAATAAATCATATGACAGCATTCATTTTTGCATTTTACTTGTTGAATTCACTTACCTGAAACTTGAAGGAATTTTCCTGCTAAATGATAGCCTTTCGGATCGTAGCCCTCTACTGCAAACTCAAAAGTTTCTTTTAAATGTTTTCCAGAGATTTCTACTAAGTCGATTGTATTTTGGAAGGGTAAAATTGTCAGCACATCTTCCATATTCACACTCCCTACATTCACACAACCAAATTATTCCCTGCATGTTTTCATTTCAGCATTTCATTTCAGAAACTACGGGATAACCGCAGTTTCTGCATTTGACTTATAATATTTTATCACACCGTTTTTCGCAACTTCGTCAATGGAGCTTCGGATACCTCCGCTATTCATAAAAGCCATTGTTACGTCACTCCAGTATATATCGTCAGCAAATTTCAAATTCTGTAAAGTATGTAACTTCATACAAAAGAGTTTAAAGAAAAGACAGGTTAGTAGACGACAGAGATTAGTACAAGATGACAGTCAGATGAGTGTTAGTAGTGTTAGTGGAAAAATGAAACGAAAAGATGGAAAAACGAAATGATAAGAGTGCGAAATGGTTTTAGCTTTATGCCTGGATGATGGACATACCATGAAGACCATTGCGTCTGCAATGACATTTCCTAAATTACATTCACGAAGTCTACAATACTCAGCTCTTCCATCTAAGAACACACGAGTTTTCCCCACCTCCATTTTCGTTAAAGTGGACAAGTTCTTCCCCCATTCTTGTATGTCCGCCAACATCACAGGGTCTGAAAAGTAAATCGTAATCCATTTCATTCCAAAAAATAATAATCAGAATATTTGCACCGCAATATTTCGTATAGGCTGGATATAGGTACATCTACTTTAAGAAGCATTTTAAACTATTTAAAGTGTTTGTACCTTGAGGAATTGTTTTGTCCAGGAGAATTGGATTGCCACTCCAACTTGTGACTTCTCCTTGGGCATCAAAAGTTATATTTAAATATCCTAAATACTTTCCAAACGCATAAGCCTGAAAACAGCATTAGTAAAATTGTTTGAGATTCCTCGTTCCATGAGACAAAAAGGTGAATGCAACGAATGAAATGATTTCGTACTTGTACTACAGGAACTTTGCGACCATTCGTTGTGACAATTGTTGGGTAATCCCCTAAAGGTTCTTCTATATGTGGAGCCTTACCTGTACAGTACAACATCCAAAATTAAGACTCGCACATAAAAACTAGTGAAATATTTTAAGTGTGGATATTTGAAGTGTGGATATTTGAAGTTTGATTCTAACCGTGATATAGAAAAGTGTTAGTGTGTCCTCCCACGACAGCATCGATGAGAGGATCCTCTGCTACTTTCATATCCACATCGTAACCCGCATGGCCCACAGCAATTAACATCGTAACGCCTTCAGCATGAAGCCGAGCCGCCTCTCGACCAACTGCCGTCGCCACATCTTCAAATAGCAACGAACCGGGATTCGAAATTTCCTTCAGGAACATTATAATAATCATTGCATTATTCATCTGGTAATTCTGTTTCACATGTCTTAGTATGTCTAAACTGTCTATACAGATGTATCTACTGTATCGATACATCATTTAAATTCGTATGTGACATATGTAAATACTCTCGTTCTCTTTGAGCATTCCACACCCTTGACCTTGCATATGCAACGGGCAGCAGACCTTTTGTTTTATGATTATGTTTTCCTTTATGATCTTGCTTTGTTCGTCTCAACACATCCAGACAATCTCATTCCAGGAATTATAACCCAAATTCTTAAAAACTAGCCTGCTATTTCTTATGAAGCATTTTATCCACAACATACTTTAATCGTAAAATATTAACATGTTCCGTTATCGTCGTAAGTAAACGTTGCGGCAATTCCTCGAATGCAATATCGTAAAATATTTTAGTGGATGTTATGTACCTATTAGAAGAAAAGATGTGTTATGCATATAATACAATCTTGTACTTCTTTACTTGGATGTAATATAGTTGTATAATATGAAGTTGCATATACGTAACATAAGTTTTAAGTGAGTACGTGTATTATTATACAGTAGTTACAATTAATGTGTAGTTTCTAAAGTCAACTTTGTTAAAGCATAAATATTACTTTAATCTTTATGTACTGTGACAAATGTTTCTGGACCCTCTTTATTGACAAAAGGGAGATTCGTATTCATGTATGCATTTGGACCGTGAGAAACAATACTGTGTGTATGTGTTGTGTATGTGCATGCATTTGTATGTAATCTAGGAATCCAGCAATATTTTTAGGTCAGTCGTCGTTTCAGGATCTTAAGAAGTAGTCCTCACTACTACCACCACTTCACTTTTCTACATTTTACACTTAAATAAAATGCTTTTCTAAAATACAAACTCTTTTGAGTCTTGATTAGCATATACAAAAACCGATCCACAATTTTTCATAACAGTACCCGTGTCTCTGGAGTTGTGTAGCCGATAATGCCGACTTTTCTTCCGTCATCCAGAATGGCAATGTGAGACTTTTTATACTTCCCTGTCATCGTTGGTTCCTTCGTATCGTTGATGTTGCATGCTATCAGAGGAAACGTCGCAGCTTCCATGAACGGAACTAAACCCGCAACGTTGTCGTCAAATTCATGATTTCCAAATGCCTGCAAATAATTAAAAAAATATTTTTTAAAAAGCAGCCCTTACAAAAGCTTAAAGCGTTTAAATGCATTTTATTGCTACATCAGACAACACAGGCAATTCCAATTTCCAATCCAAGTACCTCAAATCTTGTACAACTCCCCATTATACTCTTAACTCATTTCTTCTGTTCTACAAACGTCAATGATTTCATATATCATAACAAGACGTGGTTCTGCAGATTATGCAATGACTCTTCTGTTCTGAATGCATGTTAGAAAAAATAACATTGTTGCGACTACTACGATATAACCTGTAAATCTGCAGCATGTGATATTTAGAGTACTAGGAAGTTGAGGAGACATCACTTTTATGACTTTGTTGATGTCGTAAGAATATTTAAACTAAATGAGTTTGCATTTATAGTTTTAAGTGTGCACCCTGGTGTTTGCAATATAAAGAAGCAAAGCTGTGTGACGGAATAAAGGATCTGTCTGTATTCTGTATTAAAAATAGGAGTGAAGGTGTAGTATATGGCTGTGAATAAAAAGTTATGTGCATAACTCTATATTGTATAGGTAGCTACTGTAGCAGAGACCAGAAGAAGAGAGATGGGAGAGATAAAACTTTAATTGTTAAAAAACTGTTTATGCACACACACACAAACAATTTTTGCTGCAGCGTGTACATATCTTGTACCTAGATACAGCGTTAATAAATATAGGACTGTTTACTGCATAGGAAGCTATTAGCGTAGTAGTACAGAAATAGAAATGACAATTAAAGAAATGTTCACGTTTAATGAATTGGAAACTTATTAGCATAATTTTGTCATAAGCAACATTCACTTCTTTAGCTCCTTTCATATTCAACAGAGCTCCGTCTCATGACAGGACTCTGCTTCTGACTCAGATCTTAATCTCACACACAACAACGTATCGCATAGGGTTTGAAAGGAGAGCTGGTGAAATGTTGATGTGATGTGACTACAAGGGTTTCACAGATGATTAGTTTCCACTGACATCCATCATTCATATTCATCAGTCCAAACCAGAATAATCTCACTTCTTCTTTCATTTTTAAAATACTTTTACTTCTACTTCGCTCTACACAATGCCTTCTTCTGTGTTTTATGTACTCGGTCAGAGATTGTTAAGTCATTTATTGACTTGACTTTACTCGAGTGAATTTAGCAGTGAGTGCATGACCAGCATAATTTTGAAACCACGCAAAGGCTGCTTCGAGTGACAACTCTCATGTCATTTTCCTCGTCTTTGCATGAAATTAAAGGAAAACAATAGATGCGGTGTGCATGCAACAGTCGAAAGGAAATGTGCACGTTGTCTCATTCCAACTCTGTCATTAAATTCTTTAATCCTTAACTTACATGGGCAAAGTCAGACCTATTTCATACTGTGCACATATTTTTAACATTATATAAAGATTCCCGTAAAAAATATTTGCATTACAACTTTTATGGCTGAAGCGTTAATGCCAGTAACAGTCTTAGCTAATGCAATTATAGTGCGCCTTAGGATGGACATGAGAAGATTCTCCTAAGTAGTTTAAAAATGTAATGTGAAGAAGAAGAAGAGGAGAAGAGTGTTTGTGTTTGCTTAGCGTTTACATGTAAATTATGTTTCATTCTTATTTCATGCTGCGATAATTACTACGTCTTGTGTTACATACAATCATCATTTCTTACCCTTCAAAGCATCAAATTTACATGACGACTATGAACTCAAGTTAAGAATTATACTTAAACAGAATGCGGACTGCTTCGGTAATAAACTGTCTATGTCTGCTCTTCATTTTGTCTGCGTCCTACCCTTGAACTTTGACTAACCCAAACTATTGGATTATATTATTTCGCAATGACCATATTGCAATTGTCAATTCAGAATTTATTTCCTGTATATATTGCTTGCGGTATGCGTATGTATGGAATTATAAGATATAACTACTTAAAACATAAGCTTCATAACTACTTTTGCTATATCATTGAAAAATAATGACGCAATTTCATATCTAAATGGAGGAAATGCAAGGATTAGTTTTACAAAAATCATTGAACTGCACAAACACAATTTAAATATCCTTAATCCTTCTGTCTGTCAAGGTGTCAAAAAAAATGCTAACAACATTAACATTTTTTACATGACTGGTTGTTTGGTTAGGTTAGAATGGTGAACCACAAAGTGTAAGAATGGTTTTCTAATTATTGCTGGTAGCTACTTTTGGTTTTTGTATGGGAATAGTATAAGAATGATGAATTGCGTGTTCGATTAGATAAGTGTGGAATAGTTGAGGATGGGGCTGCGTGCGATAAAGATTCGAAGAAAAATGCAATAAAATATAAATGTCATACCATGGCAGTGTGATTGAGTCTGTTGACAAAATGTGAGACAATTCTCCATTTATAAATGGTGTACCAAACTGTTCCTTGATAATAGTCCCCACCAGACAGATACAAAACGTTGGGGTGGCTGGCTCTTATCTCCCTTACCTAATTCAACATCAAATCAATAAACCATTAGTCAGCAGTTATACAAATACATGTACATACAGATAAGCTACGTAAATGTGGGTAATCATGTTGACCATTTATTTGCCACAAATAACTCCCAACGTCATTGGACAATTTGCATGCATTTTAGATGAGTCCGTTGGGTTTCCATACAATACAAGCAACGGAAACAACAAATTAAGGCTTTAAATACACATGATAGATATAGGCATAGGTTTTCAATAGAATGCAAACGTTTAAGTGATTGTTATGTGAATGAGTAATCAAAAATTTGATTTCAAGGAAAAAATTAATAAAAAAGATGGACTGAATTTGGTGGATGGGACAAATTGATTTGTTAGTAAAATTACTTTATGGTGTAATCTTGCAAATCCACCAAAGCAGTTTTGTTTTTGCTCATCTTCAGCGGAACACGATCCGCTGTATTTGTTTGTTTGGAGGAACCTCGAATGAACATCGTTTGTATGAAGAAGAGTTATTTTGACTTCTCCTTCCGTACTCGAAGCACAAATCGTTATCACGTAGACTGCCAGAAGAAATAACAACAACAATACTTTCGGAAGATCTAACGAATGATACGAAGATGTGTTGGGAGGTTGTAAACGAACCATTATAAGAAACAACAAACAAACGAAATTACTCTAAAAAATTAACGACACTTGCACTTTCACAAACGAAAATTCAGCTCTGGCAATGCACGGAACTCTCCGAACGGGCATTCAAATTAATTATGCTTCAAAGTCCCGTTACAATTTTCGTGTGCAGCGTCTGGATTTTGCGAACATGGAAATGAAATGAAAGATGAATTGTGGTAATGTCTTATTCTGATTGTTCTTTGTGACAACTGGAATTTCATCCGAGGCTGACTAATTATAAGGAACATGTGAAATCACCCACCTTCAGTCTCTAACTTATGTTCTCGCAAATGAGTTATTTGTTTTGTTTTGCCAAACTGCGGTAATTGTATTTGTGTAGTAACTTGAGTACACAAAGTGGTGGTGGGGAAAAAATTCGCGTAGTTTCCTGTCTGTAGTACAATAGCTGGACTGAAATGATTGTTATTATTACTTAGGTATACGTGTGTATATTAGCACGTCGAATCTCGTGCATGTGTCTGTTGTCTCTGTCTTGTTAAGCTAAAGACAAGGTTTGTGTGGAGGAAAAATGCTATAAAGGTAAGAAAGACTATAAGGATGTATTAAAGCGAAGAAGAGTATTTAAGTTCAATTGGATGAAGACCAAAAGCGCGTTCCAGTCTCCTCTGAGGTTTCCCTTATAAATAGAACGCAGTAGTGGTGGTTGAAGGTAAGGAATTTTCAATCGAAAAATGAGTAATAAACGTCTAGTTTGATGGAATAAACTCGGCATTCACAGACAGAACATGGAAAACTGCCAAATGACATTTGCATTTACATTATAGTAGCTCCCTTTGTAATCGCACACACTTAACTTAATGCAGACACACCACCACTAAATCTGCACACACCAAACAACTCTTCCAACTCAACAATGCAACGTACACCGAGTCACTTCTCCTCAATTCTCCATGTAACGTTACACAACACAAATTCTCTTCTCTCGATTCTCTCTCTGGCTCTATTCTCTTATAGACGAATGAAAAGTGAAAAATAGTTGAAGTGTGTACAGCAAGTGCCTAGTAGCTACTAGGACTAATTGTAATTAAATTATTAGCAGGAGGAGGAGAAGGATTGCCTAACATAGAATTTAGAACTACGACCAGAACAGACACATACACGAGCGACAGCAGAATAAAAGATAATCTTAGACGACAAAGATGAGCTGAGGATGACACGACCATACCTAAGTGAAGCACGAAATTACAAAGGAACTCATTTGAGAATTTTAATGTAAAGATGTTTTCACGTTTCGCTTTGCCTCGCTACTAAGATGAGACAAAACATTCCAACAACATTTAAGTTTGAAGAGAAGTGAGTAGTCCGTGTGCAGATTGTTGCAGTACAGGCTGGATCATGTCCATACGTCCCTTTGTGTGTTCTTCTCTCCAACATCCACCATGCAACATCAGCCGATCACACAGCTTTTTACTACATGAACAAATCTAGGACGGAGTACACGCTACATTACATAATAGAAATATTATGTGCCCCTTCTATGCAATTAATGTACTTGCGTGTACTTTCATATGTATTGTTAAACTATTTACTTATGACGATTATAATAACGAAATAATCAAGTTCCCATAACCAACGTTAAGTTTTTTAGTGTGTGGAGCTTGGAGGAATGGCGTAGTGGTGGTAGGACACACATGATGTACATGGATGACTTATGTAGAGAGAGGTGCAATTATTATTCGTGTGAGTATAACACAACAACGAATAAGTAATCCAGCTACCTTTACCAGAGCATACTGGTAAAGCGAAAGGTTTATAATTCGAGATGTGAATTAAAGGACGAATTCATGTTTGCAGCTGATGGCAGATCTGTATTGTAGCACTCGTAGCTATTCGATCTATTATTCTTCTTTACTAATGCAGAAGAGTATAGAAGAAATACACAGAGAGAGATAGAAGAGTTTGGAAAGCAATTACAGCTTTGCAGTTTTATGTCTTATGTATTGAGGTTGCTAAATAAATGTTGGCCTTGGTCCTCTACACGTTCAGTCACTCACTTTTGCTGTGTAAACTCAAAATCCGTCTTTATTCCATAACCAAAGCTAAAATCCCCAAGTGTAAATGTTCATTTCAAACAGTCTGTCATCTTTGCAGAAAAACTGACAATTTGTACACGAATGATGATGATGCTACATTTTTGGATGTAATTATTAGTAAACAAGAAGAGGAGAAGTCTGGTTTGTGTTTGTTGGAGGGAGAGACAGAAAGGGCAAAACAGTCAGAAACGAAATAAAGTGGAATGAATGACAACTGAAGCTCTGCCATGAATTTCCTTTGGGAGAGTAATAGCACGTTGTGGTGGACTAATCAAAAATTGAAATTGAGTATTGATTTTTAAGCGAAATGAGAATTTGGCTTGGTGTGTGGATGGAAACATTTATTTATTTGAGTGAGTTCCATGTAAAAGAAACGTAGGCAGTGTAACATTGCACTGTCAAATTACGAGACAAATATCTCTACACACACAAAATAATATTTCCAATAATTTGTAAATTGTAAACAATTTCTTTGCCATAACCGAGTCAACATTGACGTGCGTCTACTGCAAAAGTTTATTCGGATGAAGTACGGGAGTACAGGGAGTGTATAGAAGGGAGCCATATAAGCCACATAATGTTCATGTTCCACCGTAGCGTAGCTTTTGCCTTGTCGATTGGAGAGATACGCGTAGGGCAGACATGAGACACAAAATTGTCGTAAATAAATTAATGACTCCGTCGTGTTGTCTTTTCTTTTACCGCAGCAGCAGCAGTCCCGAGTGGAGATAGCTGTGCTCCTATTGCACTGTTTTCTCCATTAAATACATAATATTTATATTGATTATACATTAGAAGTATTTTTATTCTGTTCCTTCTCCTAATTCGTATCTTTCATGTAAAAGTTTTCCCATGTCGGGATATATTATTAGTCTCTCCGTAATATTACGTTGTACACGGACAAAGTAAACCAGAACGGGTATAATAGTCGGTAATAATAAAAATACGCAATAAGTAACAGTAAAACACTATCTCTCTCTAATAATCAACTTATTGCAAATTATACAAAGAAACGAAGAAAACCTTGAAACGTTCTTCTTCTGCGGGTGTCTGCATAAATACTTTCAAAAACAAAAAATGGCCCTTCCTTTAAAATAATGCAAAACTCATACAAAAATGAGATTACATAATAATCATAATTGACAGGCCTCTTCAGACAAATTATACATTGTAAGTAAGGACATGCCACAATTACACAGAGCTGTGCATGCATCCACAATGAATGCTCCTTGTAATATATGCACACAGCCTGTACATCTACTCACATGTAAATCAACACAGACTTAATAAAATCTTCTCCTCCTATTAACTTTACTAACGTATCAATCTATCGTTTGATTAACGACTCAGCAACAGCATAATTTTCTATATAAACACGAACTTCTTTAAGGCCGTATCTTTAAGGCCAATAGTTTTCAATCTTCCCTGTATCATTATATAACTTAATAAAGAGTTGAGTCGCAGATGACCAAATGCTCATCTAAATTGCACATTGGAGTGATAGAGAACATTGAATTGTTTTATAGGTGCGTGTATATGTAAGAATATTTTCTTCCCTTGTTTGTAGAAAGAGGATTTAGAATTTATACCCGCAGAGGTTGATATTATTTACATACACCTACACATCTTGTATTTATATTTAAAAATAGTTTATGTAGGTGATGTCAATAAATTCTCTTCCTAGGGGCTATTAATTAAATGGAGATAGAATGATTGACACTGAAGGATGAAGGTTAATTATTTGCAATCAATTGGTCTTTGCTTCATCATTTCTTGCCGTATCGAACACCTTTCTTATTTCATTCACTGATTTCATGCATCAAGTGTAGAAACGTTCATGAGGAGCAAATACTCACAGAGTCTCAATCAACAACAAGTTTTTACCAACTGACAACCACTATAGCGGCTTGCTATGCTTACTAAGTAGCTCATTTACGCAATAACATGTATTACAGAGCAGTGCAATGTTACAATGTTAGTAGTCAGTAGAAGTCCTTTATAAGGTTATTACATGAATTTGTTAATGATATTGACGAGATGACTTGAGACATGAAATGTATGCGACACTGCATGTGACATCCGTTCATTTTCAACTTTTGCTGCAATACTACAATTAGTTAGGTTACAATGGGTGTGAAATCCAAATTCATACTTATCTACTTACTTTTTTAATGCTTCAATTATAGTTCATAGTTTGAAATACAGACAGATTAAAAACAGTTCATATGACCACGATATAATATATTCTTACAGGTATACTGTATCGTGGTATGACCCACAGAAATAATTAACAGCGTTTTTCATGTGAGATAGTATAAATTAGTATCATTTTTCGTGGTAATGGCTATCTCAATTTTTTAGCCAAGTTTATATGTAAAGCACTATTTTGTCAATCGTGAATGAGTTACATGCATGAGTTATTACGTGAATGAGTTAGTGGTGTAACATTATGCAGGTTTACAGAATAAGCAAGACTAGCGGCACACCAAAGACTTCCTTACAGTTCCACGTAGCTAACACGTACTTTACCTTCCTCTTTAAGTTCTAAATGGGTACACGTAATGTTTGTATAGTAACATCTTATCTCATAGCGGTTGAAATTACAGATATCATGTTTCGTTGTGATTCTCAAATAATTAGTAATACAAGCTAAGCATGCAATAATTATACGTATAATTCCGATTTAATCAACACAATAGTTTATCTGATTAAAGGATATATGATATGAAACAAACGTATATGTTTTAATCGATGCAGTTATATAGTTAGTAGCTATAAATATTATGTGAAACGTTGATTGTTTTAAGTGGGATGTGTGAATAATGTGAATCATGGCATGTCTGTTGAGAGTGAATGAAATTAGGCTTGATGAGCATAACGAGACATGCAATGTTTAAATTAATTATCCATATTAACGAATTCTTTCTAATGGATTAAATTAAGGTAAATAAACCTTGTGCGGGGACATGAGACGTCAATTACTCTGAGATTCAACCTAATTAACCATCTGCAACAACAAAACGGTGACTTGACTATAATGAACACATATTCACACTCAAGATTCATTTTATTTTATTGTCTCCCTTCTCATCTCACAATCAGTCTCACGTGCATACAACATTCTAATTAGCTTTTGCATTTTCACGTGTGACAGTGACACAATGACACGGAGTTTTATGACATATCGACCGTTAGCAGATTAGCTTGCAATGCAATGTGCAGCAACAAACAAGTTTTCATAAAAAAAGCTTTTACAATATCTGCGACAAACAAACAAACTTGAAAAACGACAAAGTTATGAATATTGTACTAAGATTCACACAGATCTTCGCAAAGATATCAGCTGAATAAAAATGTTGTTTCTTCAATGAAATCATTCAAAGTCAAATGGAAAGGCATTTTTTTGACAATTCCTGTTTCTAAACTGGACAGATATTTTATACTCATGCAGAATTCTTAAATATATCTTGTACATATGATGCAAGATATAATTATATGAGAATTGCTTGTAAGATGTTTAGGAGTAGCGTGTAGCGTTTATTACTTATAGGTATTGGCAAAATCTCACTTAGGAGAATGTAATTGGAGTAGGTGTGTAGTTGAGTTAGTGAATTGAGTGAGTTAGGTACAAATGACAAAAAGTTGTGTGAAACGGCATCGAGTGTAAAGACGGACAATCTCTGCTGGCAAAGTGCAAAGCCGGGAGGTGTTCAAAAGACTCTTCCTTCACAGACGAAAATAATATAAATTCGCAGAGTCGCATATTTTTCGCATGCATTACTAACATCAATAAAAATAGACTAATTTGCCATTCTCTCGCACTCACCAAAATACGCACACATACAATACAAGAAACAAATGCGATATACACAACCTCAGACACAACCTTGCAACTGCAAAGACCAACACAGAACAATAATAAATACAAATATTTTCTGTCATCTCCAACTTAAGTAAATAACAGCGCAGTTTCAGTTCATTCTGCTCATCCGCTAACGACTGTGTGGTGACATACCTTAACTCAGGTCAGCAATGTTCCCTTCATTTCATTAACATTCATTAGTCTTTTAAACCTTTACTTAAACTTATTCTTTTTCAGCCGTTAGATCATTAGATATTAAATAGGTGAAGTGTGTCATTCCTCATTTAGGAGTTTAGTAGTTTGCCATTGACATTGAACTTGGACATAGACAAAACAAGATAAAAATTCGGTAATCTAAGTTGCACAGTGTACATAATTATGTACACATTGTTTATTCAATCATTTTTTACTTATTGACATAATTGTTAAAATAAACATACCTACTAGTAATTCTCTAAATCTTAAGCTACGATAAATTTCAAATATCCATTGCTTTAGTTAGACACTTTTGTTTTGGATAGAGAAGACATTCTAACAAAATGGTAGATAAAATAATTTAAATCTCAATTTTGTAACACAGAAATGTGAAGAAGAGATTCATTGGATGACGACGTCAGGCGAAAGAAAATCAGGAAAATGGAACCTACGAACAAAGCTGTTGGGTCATCCAATTCAAATACTGCGAATTGGTGTGGATGTCCGTCGTCAGTGAATACAACAGCTGAGACAATCCATCACACAACGTGCCCAGTCTGTTTATTGAAATTTGATCCAGATTTGAAAATTCCGATCGGGTTAAGCTGTGGACACACGTTGTGTATAAAATGTGTTCGAAGGTTACATCCCAATGTTTGCAGTCATGTCACAGGAGCCATTGACCTTGCTACTGGGCTTCCGAATATTTCCTTGTTGGCTTATTTGGAGTATCCTATTGACCACGGACTTGTGCCTTTAGCTGGACAATTTGGCCCAAGATTGGGATTTCCCAGAGGAAATAACACTCTTGACCCAGGTACGAACATATTACATTAAAAGGAAAACGAAGTGTGTATTTTATAATGGTTATTTTATAATATTTTTGTTCTGCGGTTTCAGATTGTCTTGATTCAATGTGGCGACTGGCAGATATGGCATCTCTTTTAAAAGGAAATGTTGTTTCACGAGCTATTCATCGCAAAGTAATGAAAAATACAAAATTCTATGTCGCCGACAAGTTTTGAGTGATTGTATCTTTGTTACAGTTTAATTTCATGTTATATTTTGTCGATTTGGTCATTTTAGGTACTGACTTTGCTTTCATCGTTAAATCCCTCGGGCCAAACTCGAATCTGCCGAGCAGCCCGAGCAGTTGGAGAGAGAGCTTTAGTAGAATTGACGTCATCATGTGGCCACCTTAGTCATTATCATGCCCAACAGCAATTGTGGGCTGCCATACGAGCCCGTGCTTGTCAATTTATGGGCCCAGCTATGCAAGAAGAAGCCCTTAAATTAGTTTTGTTAGCCCTAGAGGATGGCTCAGCCTTATCCAGGAAAGTTTTGGTAATGTTTGTTGTACAGAGACTTGCCCCTCAATTCCCACAGGTACAGCAGTAACATTTATCATCGCAATTGTAATTATATATTAATTATACGATATTGTATTGTATTCATGCTTTGATGCCTAATTGGCTTATGTATGAAAATTGAAGGCATCGAAGACTTCAATCGGGCATGTCATTCAACTTTTGTATCGCGCTTCATGTTTTGATGTTACAAAACGACCAGAAGCGTCTTCTTTGATGACTCTTAGACCTGAATTTCGAAATTATGATTCACTACGCCGCGAACACGACGCACAAATTGTACGGATTGCTTTAGACTCGGGGATTCGGTTTTCTCCAGAGCAATGGTCTAGTATTTTGTACGGTGATAGCACTCATAAACCTCACATGCAAAGTATAATTGGTAAGTGTCAAAAAATAAATATTTTGGAACATTTTATCTGATAACGAATTCATGTTTTATGTTTCATGTTTTGTCTAGACAAATTGCAAGCTCCACAAAGTTTTTCACAAATGACCACAGAGTTTCTTGTTAGCATTCAGCGATTGAGTGACGTAGAAGATTCCAATTTTTTACTTAAAATTCATCCACATTTTCAAGTTTTGGCTGCTATTGAACTCCAAAATGGTAAGTTCGTCATACTCAGATTCAAAAATAAATAAATAAGAATTATAATACAATTTATTAACAACTCTGACATACAAATGCATGAAATGCAAAGTGATAAAAAATAGGTAGGAGAATTTCCCGTGTTTATTCGTATTACAAAATGTGAGTGGGTGGGTAGTACATTTAGTACTTAGCTTATTTTGAGTTAATTAAGATAATTGATTAGGGTAGTTTGTAATTAAATCAAGATTTCTATTAAATATTAATAAGAGTAATTTATGTTGTCAAAATATTTAGATTCTCCTCTTCCTCCCTGGAGCTACGTTAGTCAAGTTTTAGAAGCAGTACACTTTGTTTTGGTTGGTCTCGTGAGTTTTAACCCAAAACCGACATCTTCGACAAGAAGTAATGGCTCACGTCCGCATTACCAAGGAACCCAAGCTGTAAATGCGAATTCGGCCGGACTGGGGAAGACAAGAAACTCAATAAGTCTTGTGAGTCATGCAAGCGTAAGCGGAGAGAAAGAGATTAATCGTCCTAGCGGAATGCCTGGAAATAGCGGAAGGACTGGCATTGCTGGACCTGGAGTGTCTACAGGTTTATTGGCAACAACAAACTCTTCTGCTGCGTTAGCAGACGAAGAAGAACAAATTAAAGAGTTGTTGGCGGAATCACAAATGCTACGAGCGAAAATGCAATTACTCCAGGGAAAGTAAGAAAATTACTTTGCCATAAATTCTAATTTCCTTCTACAACTTTTACTTTACATTTTAAGTAGCCTCATTTTATACTTATACTTTTATTGATTTTTTGTTGAAGTAGAATGCCTGATACGGAGGCTAATCAGCTTCAAAACGAAGTGGCAGGTCTGGAAGAAGAAGCTGCCAAAATGATTCAGAAAATTGGAATTCGATCGTAAATGTCTAAGTCTCTTTGTTTGTTTTTTGTTATTTTTCTGTCGTGGGGAAATATGGTACACTATTCGTATTCTACAAGTAGAAATTGTTGAAGGTTATAGCATGACATGTGTTTGCTTGCCAACTTTCTGTCTTATTTACACACAACACACGGAAATCTACTACTAATAGTACATACATGATATTATACGTGATTCTACTATGAAATTCTGCTTTTGGCTTCAAAGATACTGTGTATCGATACTGTACGTGTAACAAATAGTTTGTTGCGAAATAGTTGATTCGTTTAGTGTGTATTGTGCACCACTGTGTGCACCGTCAGTTTAAATGATTTATATTTGATAGAGAATATGTTTACGAAGTAGTTTTCAAAAAAGCTTTTTAACATGTTTAGAAACGACTAAAACAACACATTAACTAAATATTTAATCTTGTAGCTTAATCATATTTTATTATAAGTGTTAAAAGTTTGTGTATCAACGGAAAATTGCTGTGAAAGTCTGAATTACACATAACTTAACTTGTGCTAACGATTTACTGAATTTGTAATTGAAATAATTGTGTGTAGTATGTGTAGGTATATTCTAATGCATTACGTTTAGGTCATAGGTCACGAACCGCAAGTTACTATCAAATAATTATGACAATGATGAGTTCTACTCTTCTCCTTTTGACTTTTGGTGCAAGCAAAGTGCAAGTTGTTGTGCGGGTTACGGTTAATGAGCAAGAAGGACCGTTGAGATTGGTCTGTCGTGTCGTATATAGAATTACCATAGAATAGAACTTCTCCAGAGAATTAATAAAGTCGACCGACTGACGTGACTATAATATATGGGTGATTAAATATTACCGTTGTTTAATGTTTCTTATAGTTATGTGTTATAAGAATGTGAGTTATTAGAGTTATTATGATAATTCGCACTTCACACTGCAAGAATTGTGTGTTACGTGTTTTGAATGTCTATGTATGCAAATGACGGGTGCGAATGTTTCAATATTATTGTCGGAATAATATTTAAACCAAGTACAATCTATTCATAGATTGCATATGTTAATTGTTGACACAATAATAAATGTTATTGCAAGTTGCAATTTTAAATAGTCATTTAATTTAATCCTTTCACGAAAAACATGGCATTTTTCACAACGCTTTATTCTTCGTGTACAATGGAAACATGAAGAAGTAAAATTAGTCATTACATATTTCATAGTGCTGCATTGTCATCTAGTCATAATATTAAATTTTTATGTTCTGCAGTCTCCAGAGCTTGAAAAAGAAAGGTCAATTTCACCATGAGAAGCTTACGGAATAAAAGAAATCGGAGGAAAAGGAACGGGAGAAAGGAAGAGACACGTTCGGTGAATATTTCGTGGGAAGAATAGTAAAAGAGAAGCGATGGAAAAGAAATTGGTTGGGGCAGAATGTGAAGAAGGAAATCACATGGAATGCGTAAAGAGGAAGGATTTGGGAAAGCGCATTGACTCAAAGTGTGACTTGTGAATAACTCTGCGGGTGTACGTTACTTCTGCATTATTTTCACCTAAATTGTCTCTCCTTCTCTTTCACTTTTAATTAACTTTACAATTTGCAGAGAAAGTATTTTAACTCTTCACATAACTCCCCTTTAGTTGTTCTTTATTGGACTGCACAGTGTAAATTCATCTTCTTCCTCATTGTACGTATCAAAAATCAGCTGTCATATCATTCTTTTTCTATTCAACTCGAAGAGCACACACCTGTCTCTATAAATTATTACAAGCTTCAATTAGCAAAGCACTTTATAATTTTGACATTTTTCTAACCTTTCACACCACACTACTACAAATATCAAATAGGATCCCGTTCAACCACTGTACAGTAATCGGAAGTAAACAAAATATATCATGGAAGAAAAGCGGGACATTTTGCCCGAAAAATCCGAAATTGGAAATCCCCTCTATTGCGCTTATATTGACGGCCTGTACACTTACAAAGATCCAAAGACTAATAACGAATTCGTGTGGAATGAGGCTGAAAAGCGGTGGCTGCCTAAAACTGTTTCCGGGGGAGGAAGTGACGTCCGCTACGATGGAGAAAATTATACTTATACAGATCGAGATGGAACAATTTTCGAGTGGGACGGAACAAAGGCTGCCTGGTTTCCAAAGGTCAGTAAAATTAAAATTACCCTTTCAAAGTTTATTAAGCCATCTTTTTTATTTTTATTCGATGCATTATCATCATATTTAGTTTTAAGTGAGTCTGTTATAATTAGTTGTTCTTAATTTGTTTTAGTATACAAGCAGTTAATTTTAGTTTATTAGAATTTTAAACGGTAATGGTACGATGTGTTTGGTAATTAGTTTAATATTATGGGAAAATTGTCTAGTTATTTTACAGAGTATTAGTTAAATGGGTTTGGAAACTTTTTTGTATATTCAAATATTCAGTAAGTAAAATTAATTTATGAATTGTAAATTATATTTAGTGGAGCAGAAATGTAATTACATTAGATTTATGAGTGTATTATATCTGAGTTAAGTTGAGAATGTTTTGTTTGAGAAAATTGTTTTAGTTAATTTAAAAAGGTAAATGGTTTGTTGAGCGTCATTGGATGATCCGTAACCTAAATTAATAATTTTGTCCGTGACTCATTCAATTTCCTTCTGAGTCATTCCATGGAATCGATTTTGTGTGAGTGTGTTAGAGCACATGCTACATTTAAGTACTCGAAAAGCTTTTCCTTCGTAACTAACTTTACGACAGTAAAGTAAACTAAAGGGAATCATTACTTTTCTGTGTGATGCTTGGCTTTTATGTGCTCGTTTGGACGGTGTAGCGTAATTTAAATGGTCACTCAACTTGAGTATTCATGAGACTTGCATGATGACTCCGGTTCTTCTGTGTCTCGTCTCGGCCAAGTCGCAACTACAGCAGCTTTCTTTGTCTCGATATAAATGCAAATTCGTCCTGCCCCAAAGGAAAGGAAATTGTAAAAGCAAAAGAATACGAATTCAGTTCACACACACAGACACACAGCGCCTACAATGTAGGAAATAACATTATTACGGCAGCAGCTATTTCCGCTCAATAATTCTCTTTGCATTCTTCCAAGCCAACGAAAGTAAAAGTTGAGTCGGAAAAATTACTAGTTGTGATTGTTGATTGTGCAGTCTCTTTATATGGCTCTGTCTCAACTATTCTTTATAAAGAGAATGAATAATATAGAATTTATAGAGAAGCAAAGCCATTCCTCCTGTGCCTAAGCACTTTCCTCTTCTGTGTAGTAATGCGATTTGACTTTTCACTTTGGGTAGACTGGAAAGTAGAAAGTGGAGGAAAGCTGTAGCTACCAATCGAACATAACGAGAACACAAAGCAATAAAAGCTAAAAACAATTTCATCACTACAAAGGCACGTAGAGCATGAAGGTGCAGCCAGCAGGACGGTCAGAAGTGGCGGAGAAAGAAATGTTGGAGTACTGCGACTGCAATATCCACCAACTGGCTTCTCACCAGTTCTCCACAGTTCTCCACAGTTCTCACAGTCTGAACTTATTGCTTGGCTGTAAGTACTTTAGTTTTGCTTTGACCATGCACCACGAAGAAGAGTCTGAGTACATGTGTTGTCGTTCTATGTCTCTTCGCTGCATTTTCCCGTTTGGTGTTATGTGCACTCTGCACGTAGTTCCATTCTCCACACGCGAAAGAGAAAGTTCGGAAGAAGAGGAAAGTCGCGCAGGGTAAATTGGGGAAATGCTGCTGGTGGCTGGGAGTGGAGTTGTATGTAGAAAGTTATCGATCCGCCGAGCGGGTTGTTGGCGTTGGACTGGATTCTGATTGTGGCTGTGTGGGGATTATAGAGTTATATAAATATATGGTGTGTTGTGTGGTGCCGGCGATCTTTCCTGCCTTTCTCATGATATTTTTGCACAATTCCATGTACTTTCGCCCAGAGAATGCTTTCTAGTTCACTACTGCAGTGTCCATAAAATCTTTTACGTTGTACTTGCACTGCTCTGCCTGCTCTAATACTCCGATACACATAATCTGCACCATTTGCACTGCTCCCCGTTATCTTCCATCATACAACTCTTATTATACCATTGTAGTCTTGTATTCGTGTATTCGCATATACTTCCTATATTATTGCATTATGTGCTTGCTTCACTTTACATTTCAGAAACGTGTTCGTGTGCTCTTTTACTTACTGCTGGGCTCTCTATAGAGAAGTTTGTACACACAGCGAAGAGAGATTTTGCTTGAGCGTGTAAAAATGCACTTATTGCGATGCACACATAATACTCTTGTTAATATACTTCTGAAATACATCAATATCCATATACTTGCACACTCACACATATACTTGGCTTTTGTGACACGGATATATGCATATAGGCTAAGCGAAAGTAAAGGAGACCTCGCATTTATATTTGTGGCAGGATCAGAGCTTAAGAATAAGTGTGCTATATGACTTATATGAGTCCTGTGTTGTATGTATATATGAAGAGTTATTGCTTCCGAAAACTACTTGCATCCATAGCGCACCGCCACCACCACCACCACCGTAGAGAAGAGCCAGTTTTACTTTTACTTGTGCTCTTGATTCACTTAAGTTAAAAGAGAGGAGAGATATCTCGTATCATATCTGTGTCTGTTCAGTCTGTAGTTTCCACACTAGTAAGTACTTCTGTACCAGAACAGAACAGAACCAGAGAACCACTGTTTGTTCTCCTCCAAAAAGTCTCAGTCCGCCTCTGCTATTACGACTACTACTTTTACGTGTAGTTCCACTCACTTCCCAGTGCCAGTATTTGATTTTATCCAAAAAACTAAAACAGACGCCACTTTTCTTCCAACCAGTCCAGATTCCAGACCCGACAAGCTAAGACAGCTTGCTCAGTCCATCTCTCTCGTATTACGAAATTCTGTGACTTTCTGCCCGCTCCCCGAACTGCGTTTTACTTCTTAGCTCTTACACACGCAATACTTTTCATGTCAAAACTTTTTATCAAAATACGTCCCAAATAATATTGCGCCACTTTCTCTTGTAAGTGTGTTATTTTTCCAATATATTATATCTTTTTATTAAAAAGCAAACGTTTTAACAGAAAATTATTTTATATATGTAGGTATACCTTATATAGGTATACCTACTTGAGAAACTTGTGTCGCAGATTGACGAAAAGGGAAAAGAAAGGAATCGGGTCAGCGTTGAATTTATTTGATTTTATATTGTAGCAAGATGTAGGAAAGCAGGTTTGCCAGCAAAGTAATAATTTTCATCTGTTGATATTGATATAAGTAACTGGCGTTTGTTGTTTAGAGAAGAAAATCACAGAACAGTACGTTTAGGAACACTAGATGTGTTTGATCGTATTTTAATTTTTTATTGAGAATTTTATTGCTGATGCTGATACGATTTTTGGATACAATTTTTGTAGTGAATGTCTCGGAATGTTCTGGTGGTGTTTTTTGAAATGTTGATATGTCAATTCATAGGGCAGAGAAGAAGAGGCGGACTTGAGGTCTTCTCGTGAAACTTCTGCGCTGCTTGAGAGCACGGAGCCCACTTCCCCTACCATCCCCATCTCATCCACTTCCCCATCCGGATTCCACAATCCGAATTATGATAATTCTTTACAAAGTCAACAAGCGACTTCTGGTGGACCACGTCGTTTCTATTACGCGGCTTTGTCACCATCAGAAATGGGTGTAAATGAGCCTGTTCTTTTTCTCTCTCCCGATGATCAAGTCAATAATAATTCCACCATCACTCAAGACTTAGCGGAATTAGCGCCGATTTCTCCGAGCCATCCTTCCGACACGCATCCCCCTCTGCTCACATCGTCAACCCCGCAATTGCCAATAGGGTAACTCGCACTTTCACTCAATTTTTTCTTTTTCATTTATTAACATCATAAATATTTCTCACGATTTTATAGTTTTTTTAATTCGAATTTGAAATTAATTTTTCTAAACTTCTTCTGGACAGATGGGAAAGACACGATGATTCGAATGGACCATACTATTGGCACATCAAATCTGGAACAATTCAACGAGATTTGCCAACGTCTCATCAGACTGTCCCGCCGTCATCAAACCCAGCTCTGTTGATCCCTGGCAGTTTACAAAGTTCTGCTACCACCACAACATTCCGTAGATCGCAAACTATTTCCAGTCAACTCTCTTCAGCAATTCCTAATAATAATTCTACAAACTGTTCAAATAACAGTGTCAGTGGAAACAATAGCACAAACGCAAGTAATAATGCCAATACTGCAGAAAAGAGAAAGTCGTGGTCTCAATTTCTGGACAACAATGACCAACAAAGTGTCACAAGTCAATCCAGCATCCACGGACATCAGCATATTGGCAACTATCATGAAAAATCCTCTTTGAGGTTTGTGGCGGTGAGTTTGGGCTGCTTGAGCATTTCTGAAGAAGATCTGACTCCAGAGAGAAGTTCAAGAGCTGTATCCAAAGTTATTGCTGAATTAACAAATCCTGGTGCAAAAGGAGGTTGCGGTGGCACTGGGTAAGAGTCTCAAGATCACAAAATTATATACCTTACTGATTTTCTCAATGAGCGTAAAAAGTGATGGAGTCTTAAAAAATGATTTGGTTTGAAAAAACAGGATGGAAGTGGCAGGGAAGATTTGGGGCGGCGGGAGTGAGTTATATTTAGAGCTTGATGATTCTCATCTTCGTGTGAAGGCTAAAGATCGGAGTTTAACTGTGGCTGAACAGCCCATTCATTCTATTCGCGTCTGGGGAGTTGGCAGAGACGATCCAAGGGATTTTGCTTACGTAGCTAGAGAAAAGCAAACTCGTCAGTTTTTATGTCATGTTTTCAGGTAGATTGATGAAATAGTTCTTTTATAGTTTTAGTTTCCGTAGTGGTGAATGTTTATTACTTCTATAGAAAATTAATTTGTGAGTAAAGTTCGTAGAATAGAAAATAATTTTTCTTTTCTTTTATCACGTACAAAAGATTGGAAATGAACGCCCGACCTTTAGCAAGTGCTTTAAGAGATGCATGTAAAAAGATAATGATCGAGCGTCAGCAAAAACAAAAGAGGCCAACAACGTTGCCAACAGGCCTGCGGAAAACGGTGACTACCACAAGTAATCCCTCAGCAACTTTTTTTCCAACTCCGATGGACGAGCCTAGGAAAAAGATACGGGCGTATTACCTTGGATCTAAACACGTTAACAAACCGACGGGAATGGACGTTTTAAATACAGCTATCGATGTGTTGCGTGCGAACGAACCTGTCGCGTAAGTTCCGATTTATTTCGGCTCCACTACACTGCCTAATCATAACCTATTTACGCGAAACTTTTCAGAGCGGATCGTATTAATATTTACGTGTACATGAATTTAATTTCAGCGTGTCTGTCTCAGTAGCTCCGTCAGTTTTGATGATAACGTCTGAAGAAAGTGACACTCCCAAAGTAAGCTTTTTTCTTTTCTTTGAACATTCATACTTTGATGTATCTGGATGGAATTCCAAGTAATGTTATTTTCAAATTTTTAGGTCAATATTGAAATCCGCGTTCGCTACTTGTCATTCATGGGAATCGGTCGAGACGTGCAAACGTGCGGTGTGATTGTGCACACAGCTCGGGATGACTTTGAAGCTCATTGTTTTTACTCGAATCCGAGTTCTGGAGCTCTTTGTAAAGCCATAGAGGCTGCATGTGTTCTTCGCTATCAGAAATGTTTGGATGCCCACCATGCTCATGTAGCCACCACCAACTCTGGTGGACAGGGTGGTGGAAGTGGAGCGGGCTCGCAGCCAGGTTCTGGAGGAAACTCTTCTGGAACTCCAAAAGCCACGGCAGCTAACTTAGCAGCAGCTTTTAAGAATGTTTTTGCCTCTTTGGGAAAATCGAAAAGCGAAGAGAAATGAGAATGAAAACTCAACGCAACAATTCTTTAGCCAATTTCATTTTTTTGCCATTTTTAAGTTGCCAACCGAAAAGATCTAAAACTAAAGATCTAAAACAAACTTAGTGCAGTTATATTAATTATAATGATCGTGTAAAATTAGTTCTAGTTTTGCAATATGTTTTTTACTTATCGTGCTATAGCAGTGCCACTGCCACGCTATGTTGCTTTGTGCCAGTGCGAATCTCAAGTCATGTCATATTTTGATATTCCAATCAAACGAAACTTACCATTGCCATAATTCATAATGTTATTTTATGTCGTAGTATTTGAATATCCTACCATTTACAATTTTACACTTAAGTGCAACTGTGTATTTTTAATTAATCTAATCGCTCCCAGTGTACTTTTTCAACACTTTACCAGTTTACCTGCTTTTAATTACCAATTACCATTACCATCGTACCACACGTACCGACAGTATAGTTTATTTTTTATTTAAATGACAATACCTATATAAATAGCTAATAGTCTATGTCTATCTCTATAATATATACTTATTAATTAGTGTTTAGTGTAAAATAATAGTTAGAGAATTACGATAATAATATTACAATAATAATAATATTAGGTAGAAGATTTAAAGAAACGAAACGTAAATGGATCGCCAAGACGAATAGTCATATAATAGAATTTAGTGCCATTTTTGTTTTTGTTTTTAATTGTTAAGTTGGACGAAGAATTTCTGGTTCGGTATCAACTCAGCTATGGTGTAGATAATACCAGTGCTTCATCCACGACAGCTACTAGTTCAACTGATGCTTTGCCAGACCCAGAAGAATCCTCAGCAACCGAAAATGAAAATCAAAAAAATAATCCTCTGAAGAGAAAACTGCCCGCTGGACCACCACAACCTCCTCAATGGTTCCACCTTGAAGATGCACAAAATACCAAAGTCTATGTTTCTAATTTGCCAGAAGATATTACTGATGAGGAATTCGTTAGTTTCATGAGCAAGTGTGGTCTTATTACCAAGGAAGCATCCGGCGAGTACAAAATTAAACTCTATGAAGACTCTGAGGGAGCAAAGAAAGGAGATGGACTTTGTTCGTATATTAAGGTACGGCTATTTTTAACATTTATAAGGCTATTTATATACAACTATTGAGATTTGAGAGTTTTTATCTTTTTTACTACTCCCGTCACTCAAATATTTTTTGCAATTGTCTAGGTGGAATCTGTTGCATTGGCTCTACAAATTCTGGATGGATCAGACTTGAGGGGAAAGACTGTGAAGGTTGAGAAAGCAAAATTTACCTTGAAAGGGCAGTATGACCCAACGAAAAAGCCCAAAGGGAAAAAGAAAAAGGACAAAGAAAGACTGAAGAAACAACAAGAAGCCCTTTTTGCTTGGAAACCTGAAAAATTACGAGGGGAGCGGGAGAAGTTTGAGCGAATTGTCGTTGTGAGGAATGCGTTTGTGCCCGATGACTTCAAGGAGGACGTCAGTCTCATTCTCGAATACCAACAAGATTTCCGGGAAGAAGCTGCTAAATTCGGAAATTGTAAAAAAGTTGTAATTTTTGATGTAAGTGCCTAATGAAACTAAAACAGAATTAAGTAAACGTTTACTATCACGGGATGTTTACCTACTAAAGTTTTTTTTTAAAATTCTAGAATCATCCAAACGGAATTATGCAAATATTTATGACAACCCCGGAAGAGGCTGACGCTGTTGTTACTTCATTCAATGGGCGTTTCTTTGGAGGAAAACAATTGGAGGCTTACCTGTGGGATGGCAAAACAAAATACAAAATTGAAGAGACAGACGCAGAACGCCACGAGAGATTAGAAAATTGGGAAAAGTTCATTGCAGAGGATGAAGCAAAAGGAAATGCAAGTTCTTCGACGAAGCCAGTGACAGAGGAGGATTTGGCCCTTGTGGAAGAAAGCATGGTGTCCTGTCCAACCACACCTCCAAGATATTCTCCTCAATAATACATACAAATTAAACCACACCTCCCAGACTAAGATGTCTTCAAATGTCACTTGTTCGCGTGTCAATATTTCATTATTCAGGGCCAAGCTAAAATCCACCATCAAAGTTTTAACTGATTGTTATTGTGAGTGAATGATTTTTTTATTATTGATTGATGAATAAAATATTTAAAATTATTCTTATCCAGTCAAATCCAAACTAAACTTAACATGACAATGATGCTATAATATTGCTGAAATAGTTTAGAGAAATGAGGCAATGAAAAAGAAGTTAGACTTTGAATATTTGGTTATTATTTCATGGTTACTTGATTTATTTTTCATTCCTCCATCGAACGTTTGTTTTCTCGTATAATGTGTTTGAATTGAATGAAGTACTTAATAGACACTGATGATGTAGTTGCTTGTCTCTATAAGTATAGTTATAATAGGCATGTGTATTATTTTATAACGGCAATAGTTAATATTTAAATGTATTTTATATTGAATAACTGAGAACAATTTGTAGTTCCATTTATGATACGACGATATTCCGTTATCGCACTTTCCGTAACAGCAAAAGTAACAAGAAGCTCTCATCATAAAACTTAATCAGTAGTCATATTTAATATTCTAAATACAATATTTACAATTTCTGTTGCACTAGTGGACGTACTTAAAACTAAGAGCTCAGTGTAGTGCCTATTTATTATTTAGCAGTGTACCTAGTTCAGAAACAGAATTCTTTAACATGCTACATTTATTTATGAACTTATTAGAGATTGAAAATAGCAGCAAGTAATAAATTATTCTCTTGTAAGTAAATAGTAAACTGCTGTGTGTGTTGTTAACTCTATTTCTCAAGATATACTTTGGAATTAGTCCATTTTTTCTAATTACAAAAATCGCTGCATAATTTCTTCTGATTCCTCTTCACCAATCAATCAAATTGTTCTCCCTAAAAGTTTCCACATTGATTATGATTATGTCGTAAGAGGTAGTAATTTAGGTAATGTTTGTATTCTTTTTCTTAACTTTGCGTTTCTCGTCAGTTTTGTGATAATTCTATCAGAGAGATAGCAACTATTTGTATGATTTTGGATGCAGTAGTTAGTTACATAATAATTATTGCAAATTTTTTAGAATTCAGAGTCTTTGAAGGCTACTTGTAAGTCTATAAGAGTCAACATTTCCTTCATTTCTTAAATAATCATTTTTGCAAAAGCAGTTAGGCCACATTTAACAGACTGAATAATTTCCCGAGTCCAGTTCCTTTATCATATTACCATTTATATATTATATCCCTTCATCATTTCATGCCTTTCTCTGAATAAAATAAGTCATGATGAAAAAAGAAAAAAACTTCTGTCAGTTTGAGTGTGAGTTGAGTGAGTTGAGTGAGTATAAGATTAAAATAGTTACGTAGAATGAGAATAAGTGTTAAAGAGTACTGATTAGTATTCTGCACAACACGGTAAAAACGTAATTGAATGTATTTTGAACTGTAGAATTTGATTTATAGACGAAGTACCGGTATAATTAGTGGTGAACATAAAATTCTATTGCGTGAACGTAAAAAGTTGTGTGAAGGTAATTTTACCTTATACTGTCGTAGTAGTAGAAGTAACAATAACAATTAATTATATTCTAATCATAATTATCATGTATTTTAATAGCTACCTCGTATTTTCGGGATTTTTTAATACTTTTTAGAAGTATTGGCTCACTAGTAAACTCTGGTCTGATTTAAATAGCTAATAATTGTAGTAGAATGACCAGAGCGTCTGTACAGGAGTACAGAGTGGGACAACCATATACATTATTTATGTCGCAGATTTTACTAGTGGATTATAAAGCTAAATCTTTTTAAAGTATCTTTGTCACGGTCCAGTTACGATTCATTGTAGCCGTTTTGAAGTCATCGACACACTTAACTAATAAGGTCACTACTACCAAGTTAAATTATTACACGTTATAGATTTGATATTAAATAATAAATTCAATGCTGCCAAGCGATGACTCTTTGGAAAAAGGCGACAATTGCATTAGCCGGTTGACCTTCCTCCAGTTCCGAGAGGACTACACAGGAATTTTCTGATGCATTCGGAGCTCGTGCGACCACGGCGAATATCTTACGGATTGAGTTACCATAATAAATACTACGACCTCGGGGATCCAGCGCAGCATGTGAAATACCCAACAACGGGAAATGTAGCCGGAAGAATCTGTTGAAGAAGAAGAAAGAGAAATAAGATGGGAGAGATAACATTTTCTCCGCGTTATCTTTGTCCACGGATGACTTGTGTTGCATTGTTGAGGATAAAATAATGAAGTACCTTTGACGGAAGACGTCTGTGAGAGTGAGTCCTTGCTTAGATAACCGCAGAGACACCACAGTTGGTTGAGACACATTGGAGGCGAGAGCCACAGCTCTGTCAACGGCTTCATCCCCTGTCACACATTCCACACCGACCAAATTCAAAAAGAGGAGTTGGCAAGCTGCACCTTGTGCCAGCAGATGAGCTGTCGTCGACTGAGACTGAGATGTTGGCAACACGGAGTCGTTTATCGGAAGGCAAAGTGTCGTCGGCAGAGCCAACGCTTCCACAGAGTGAGCGTACACCAAAGCAGAAAGGGAACCTGCACAAAACTCAGAAATATTAGAAGGCAAATCATATCACCCGAAATCAAAATGATCATGCAAGCAAAGAAGTTTTTGTGTGTGGTCTAAATATAATCTGGAAAAAGAGTTTTTTGTTACCGAAAACGGGTTCGACAGCAGAGCCCCGTAATCTGACTCCGTACTTTGTGGGTTCAATGAGAAAATGTCTAACGGATTCTTCAGCGGTTGTACTATCATTGACTTTAATTGCAATACCATAAGCACCAGGAAAGGAATTTGAATTTCGAATGAGGAACATTCCAGTGGGTTGGTGACGGAGAGCCAAAATTGTTTCTTCTCGTGATGCATTCGGCTTGTACCAGAACGTCGAGAGATCCCGGGCGAATTTCACTTCACTCTCCCCCATGAACACTGGACGTGGATTGACTGGAGTTTGCGAGCGTTCCAAAGTCAGAGGACCACCTCCACCACTTCCGTATTCATGCACAGGTCTAAAACACAACCCAATATCAAAATCAACACTTTCAATTAATTCACACTAAAATTAACCTTATAGCGACCACGTTGAGAGAACAATCCATAAACTGGAGTACGAAATATGCTCAACACACTCGACATTATATATAATATCAAGCTTTCACATATAATGACTAATAAAAGATTCTGCTTATATAAGTAGCGTTTGTCAGTACAGTCAGTAGTGATGATGAGTGTAGTTGTATACGAACTCATGACTGCTTATAAAAGCGATAAGATAACAAAACGCGTTGCTGAGACTGACTCTGTGTTGATTAAGCTTTTATGCATATAGAAAACGGAACAAATAAAGTTTAGGTGAGCAGAGTATTCTTTTGAAACGTCATAGATGTACTATAAATTATATAAATGTTAACCAACCATGAATTTAAAACAGTCTGCTCATTTCGCACAAAAGTTTCTAGTTAAATTGGCAGACGGTAGCGGGTAAGAGTTTTGAGACAATGTAAATATATTTGCATAAGTAAAAGAGAGAAGAGGAAAGTATACATTGCGGGTGTGGCAGATGAAACGGATGAATTCGTTCGTCGTATCAATTTCGGACTTCTGGGAGGTTTTCCAGGACTTACTGGCCTATTGAGATAAGGAGTCGGAGGACACATTGGAAATCCCGGGGTATCCGCCGCATTGCTCTGTTGACTTATGGCTCTCGTTGAACTGGAACTCATAATATTTCTATCGTATGCATTTTCCGAATAATGCCTTTGAACTTTTCGTCCTCTCTGGAACATTTCCACTTCCCGATCGATTTCCTCATCATCTGACGAATAAGGCCCGGGTGTAGAAACATTGGAGCGACTGTTATTCCCCCCAGCTCCCCCACCACCGCCACCGCCACTCGTGGACATGCTGTGCACCCGAGTAACTGCTCTGGTCGATGACGAGGGTCGGAAATCGTTGTTCTGCTGCTCGCGTACCTTTTCGTTGGGAAGAGCTCGTTTCAGTTCAGCCAGCCAGTCATTTTTCCTGCAATGGGCACACATAACGAAACGATCTCAATTACTGTCACTTCTAAGTGTCAACTGCCAATTACTATCTTCTACGGCTAAACGCTGTAATTGAGAGAAATGATTTCCTCATTAAATTCCGTAATTCTTACACCGTGTGACTGCCAGCTCGCTTCTCCTGCAATCTTTTCATCTGCCTCGCCAACCACTCGTCCGCATCTTCGTCTCCTTGCGAATGTCTTGCGTCTGCAGACTGAGAACGAAGTCTTCTCGTTACTCCGTTATTACCTCCCGTGCTCCCGCTCCCATAATTACTGAAATTAGTCGAGGAAGCACTTTCTCGTAATTGACTTCCACCACCAGTCTGCGTCCGACTGTACATTGACGAAGAGGAAGGCAGTTGGGACCTTGAGTAACTTTTATTCGGCTCTGGAGACAAAATCTGTTCCTCAATGGACAACTGCTGCAGATGTGGTGGTGGTTGTGGTTGCTGCTGCTGTTGTTGTCTTTGGCTTGTTGATGAGGGATGTATCTGAGTTGGGTAGCGACTGACCGGGTCAGGAAAATCTTGGTGGTGTTGCTGGTAGGTTCTGGGCGGTGCGGAATTAGGCGGGTTGTAGTTGTAAGAAGGATGCTGTTGCTGATGATAATGATGGGATGGATGTGGAACTGTGTGAGACGTTGAGTATTGCTGCTGTTGCTGTTGGTAGTAATTAGACGGAACGGAACTCAGACTCACGTGCCGTCTGCCTTGCTGAATTTGTTTCTCTGTTGTCACTCCGGGAACATTCTGAGCTGTGTAGGAAAACGGCAGAGAATCTTCTCGAGCGTGGTACGGAATGTCCGGAATTGACTCCGCTTCCTGCACCAAGGCCGACAACAAACGATCTAAATCTTTCATTTGGTCAACCTGCAAAAAATACAATACAATTTTTATAACACTCATTTCATTTTTCATGACTTGCGGAATTCTACGAACTATAAGCGAACATATCTACAAAAATATATTAATGGTAATATTTCCGCAGCTCCAGCAAAAAAGCGATGGACCAAAAACATTCCCGGAAATTGCGGAGAGTAAAAATTGGCTGGGACTTCTGCTCTCGTCCGCTTTTATTTTTCGTTACGAGCAGTTACTCACCACAAGCACTATTTACTGCTTTGCTACTACAACTCTTACCCGTTTAAAAATTGGAATGGGAAGATATTCTACGATGGCAAAAAGAAAAGTGATGGTACGCAGTGTAGCGTGTATAGTTGGAGTAACAAAATCTCATGCGAAAATTATTTTGGCACGGAATTGGCACGAGGGATATATAGATACTAAATACATCACATCATTTCAGGTAGAGAGTCGACAAGAAAATGAAGAGTTATAGGTACATGAAGAAATTACACACTAAAATTGCGTTTGGAAACGAAGGCAGTATATTTTCTGTTAACATAACATCGCGTGGACTTGTCTGAAGAACACTCAAACTGCTTATATCTGCAACTACGAATATTATAATAACATCAATCCTATTCGTACATTCCTGGTAGGAGTGTTGCGTATGTCATCCCATGAGAAAAAAACAATCATTTCCACATTCTGAATGGCGTTTGCGAGAAAATTAGGTTTAGACTGCGGGACTGAGTAAAAAATGTGTATAGAAAGTTTGGAAAGAGCTGGAGAGATAAGATAATACGCAACACAACACAAACTAACATTAAGACGGCGAAAAAAGCTGAGTTTTGCTATTAGTGAGCATAAGTAGTGTTTTCGTTTAACTATCAGATCGGGAGACAGGAGGAAAGACCTAGGCAGGGAGTGTAGGAATATAGGCAGAAGTTTTGAGAAGTATTTCTCCTCCTTCTTCATTCGTCTTGTGCGTGGAAGATAATATATAAATTTGTAGCAGTAGTTCTATTACACAGCTAGATAAGAAAGTTAACTAATAGCAAGTGAAGTGAGAACTGAGAATCTCTTCGTCTCATCTGTCTCATCTGATCTGAACTGTAAACGAGACTGTAAAATATTCGTATTCTTAAAATAAAGTTTCTTACTTCAGTCGAAAGTGCAAAAAGTTTATGCGTGAAAGTAAAAGAGCATTGACAACAAACAACTAAAACTCAGAAGAAGAAGAGAGAAAAGAAAACGAAGGAAATACTCACACTACACATACACGAGAAGAAGCATTCTATGTACAAAGTGAATATTAGTGGATGTGTGTAATGCAATGTGAAAGAGACATATTCTGAGAACCCAAACCACAACACACGCTCACTCACAAAAATATTCGCCAACAACAAAACATGCAAATTAACTAATCTAGCGGACAACGAACCAACACGAGAGACTTTTTATAGTCTTCATCCATGAAAAACTACACACATTGAAATAATAACGTGAACAATACCAAATTTTAACTTATGAACCCAATCTGTCTATCTCAGTTACCTACATTGCTTATACACACTCTTTTTATGCACAACCATGAACACCACAAAATAATCTTCTAATCTTGATCCATGTCTCAATTCCAAAACAATGCAAGTCAACCTCAGCCCACACACACACTTCCTAAACAATGCATCTGCAAGATTGATAACACTCATTAGTGGTTCGTTTAAAATGAATAAAGATAAGCGAGAATGATGATTGTATTATGATTCAGATTAGAAAAACGATTTTTAATAATAAGTACGATCTGAATTGTTCATTTAAAATTCATTCTCTTGCCGGTAGTGTTAAGGCAGATTAGAAAAAGTTGGCGAATTATGTTGGCTATGGCTAATTAGATGTTGGAACAAGATTTGGTGAATAATGCAAGAATTTGTGAGTGTGAATGTATGTAAAGTGTGTTGAGGAGGCAGTTGATGTAAACGAACGCAGCGAGGGTTCAGCCGTAACCCACTAATGTAATGAAGTAATGAAAGCGAAAGGAACTTTTAGAAGGAAATAATGAGTAAACATTGTGAAATTTTCGTTTAGATCTTTAGCGTCCTTGCTTTGTGTCCTCATAAAATCGTTTACATGACTCTATACACCTATGACCTATGGCATAGCACAACATTTCATATTGGCTTGCTTAAAACTTCTTTAACTTCTTCAACCGTGCAGTTATATGGCTAATGGCTATAGATGATATTTGTATATAAATGTATATACGGTTGACTGGTTGAGTGGTGGTAGACGGCCATAGCGTGATGTTTATCTTCGCATTAAGGAACATGATCATCTTCAAATCATATCGTGTCTGTCAAGTCTTCGTTTACTCAAGCACTACTAAAATAATAATCAAACGGACCAATACCTTCCTTAATGCACTCAACTGGTCCTACTGAAACTAAACCACCTCCTGTAAATGTACTACAAACTGTACTACTGCACTACAAACACTGCGTGAAACAGTTTCGCTTTTGGCTAACGAAACATAAACTTCGCTCAATGTAGCTGTATACGTTACCTAGTTTCAGAAATGTGAATGTAAACAATACCCCAGAGAATCAAACCAGAATTATCTGTCGTCTCCACATTTCCAACACTAATTGGCCTTTTGCTGTCACCTAAAAAACTTTTCCACATAACGCTGTCCTCGTAATTCCTCGTCCACTCTATTCAGAATTCATTAAGCTACGTGTACAAACTACACACGCGTATAAGTGCAATATTTCTACACACATCAACTTTACTTTATAAGTCACAGCTCACAGGTATAGGAAAGAGATAAAATAGAATGACTAGGGCGAAAAAGGAAAGTTGTAAAAAGTTGTGCGGAAATGGTGTGTTGGAAAAGTTTGGTAAAGACTTACGGAAATGCCAGAGTCGGCGGAAGACGGTGTTTTCTGTTTAACGAGGGGATTGACTAGGGCGTACGGAGCACCGTCCAAAGGTCCGTCGACGTACTGAATGCGAAGATGTGGGTTGTTGATGTTGTTGTGGCCAATGCAAGAACTGCTGCTGTCTTCGACTGCTCCGGAAAAGTTTGAGCCGATTTGACTCTGACTGTGGTGACCGCTTTCTCCGGAACTGAGAATATTTTCAGGCTGTCTTAGATGATGATGGTGAGGAAAGTGAAGAATGGAATTATTGGAATTGACTTCAAGCTCGTCTCCTCGGGCCGTGCTCGTCGTCAACTGAGACACGGAGCGTGGGTTGGAGTTGAAATTTAAATTGGAGTTGTTGGATAAATGAGACGACTGTTGAGAAGGCGAAAGCAAATCTTGCTCCTCTTCTTCTTCTTCAGGATCCCCTTCACCGTCACGGTCGCCAAGTAGGCCAGTGCAACCAGAGTCTGGGACCGAGGCTGACGAGGACAACAACAATGCCCGAACTGGCTCCTCTTCTTCGTCGTCTGCCTCTCCGCTTCCTCCGCCTTCCTCTGCTCTCACACAACACAGTTCAAATCATTAGCAACTTTTTTACGACTTCCACCAAATGCAAATAAAATACTCGCACTACAAAACACTTCAATTATGCACAAGTCGCTTTCGTCTCGTCTTGTACTCCACCACAGACATTCACGTTCACACGTCCCAATCTAAAACTCAGGCTCCTCCAACAAACACTCTTATTAAAATCTACAACCAACACGAACAACCGTTTAGCCAAGACTGCTATTACTCTACTCATTCACCAAGTTAACTCACTGCTAACTCACTACTAACTAACTAATAAGTGAAAGAGGTAGGTTGGAAAAGAGTGGTGTGTGCACCGGAATAATGCTGCAATAATTTTCAACGTAACTACTAACAATAACTAAAGTAAGTCAACTGACTTCAGTCAGTCAACACAGTCAGCTTTAGCAAACTTCTCTGTTGTGTTGTGTTCCTTCCTTTTTCTGCGCTCGCTGTATTCTTTCTTTGCCACGTTCGTTCGTTTAAACTCAATTCGGTTGTGTGTGTATGTATATAGTTCTGGGAGTCGAGTGAGTCGACCCACACACACAATACGTGAAAGTGTTCTGTATGTATTGTATGTGTCTTTGTGTGTAGCTAAATGAAACTTTTTTCAACGGTAAAAGAAAAGAGCTATACGGATCTACACTACAGAGAACGTAATATTATGCATAGCAGTATAAAAGTAAACGTATAGAAGACAAATAAATAGAAACTCACGCTAACTGGTGCGGTATAGAGTTTTTGTGTAGACACACATTGATAGAGGAGTTTGTGTTGGTTGTATTTAGGAGAAATACGAAGATAAGACAAAAAGTAACGTAACAGAACGTAATAACGTAACGTAAGATTAGCTAATAGAAAAAACATGGCGCATGCCAAAAACCTGTCTTGCTCTTGTCTCGGCGTAAGTAAAACTTTCGGACAAAAAATGCACGTGGAATGGAATAGGCAATAGGGCAATACGATAATACTAATAATATACTCTGCTCTTTTACTTACACAACTTACTCTGCCACTCTCCCAGTCTGCAACAAACTCACCAACTCTCCTCCAACTCCACACTGCACTCAGCCACACACACAACACGACTCGCAACCAACAACCCAACCAACCGACGGAAAAACGGAAACATTATTAACAACTGCGTATATCTATAGAATGCATAAATATTATATGCAAGTAACACACGTTGGGGAATCCACTGCTACAACCAAAGAGATGCCTGGCCTGAAACACAAGCCATGGGCTGAACAAGTCCGCGGAGAGAAGAAGGAAGACTGAAATGAAGGAACTGACTTACTAAATAACCCTGCCGGAGTGAATCTGCGATGTGATGATGCTTTGCATATAAACCCCATCACTTAATACAAACTTACACCGTACAAAACTCACACAGTCACTCGCTACATGAAATTGTATGCACACACATGTCCTCCTGTGCTCACGTAGCTCTCACTAATTCTCTACATGCACACACACACAGATACTCTGCATATCTTGTATCTTCCAGTCAGAAGAGATAGAACTGCTACAAGAACAAGTACAGTGAGTCAGACACAGACAGTTCAGCCTCATAGCCAAACTTCTGCCACAACAGAGTCAAGTCTGCTAAAAAGCTACAGACACATACAAAGTACAGACACACACTACACTACGAGTAAAAAGCCAAGAAACATTTCCCAGTTCACTTTTACTCGAGTAGTAGTGCAATATTCTAAAAGTACAAGTACAAGACTTGTGTGTGTGTTGTGTGTGCATGTGATTCATGTAGAGATTGTATGCGAGTGCAGAAGATTTGGAAGTGTGTGTTGGATGTACCTTGCAGTGCTGGTAGTGATTACATGACATTTACATTACCCACCCACTATAGAGAATCTTAGACGAGACCAGGACACAAGAGATGATGAAACCAATGACCTCGCTCTTCCTTCTCTCTCTATTTCCACACACAACACACACACAGACTTTTTCATTTCCCTAATAGCCTTATGTTAATTCCACAACAGAATCTCATTAGAATTATTGATTGACTTCGCCAAATCTGACACTTTTCAAATAAATCCTCCTGTAAACTTTCCCCGGATAACAAATTCACTTTGTGAGAAACATCACTCGCACAGTAAATAACTCAAAGTCTTTCATACGCTCCACACCACACCATCCATTTACAGCCAACAAAATCTCATAACAGACTCAGACTTCTTCGTGCTTTGCTTACTTACTCCTTCATATTTCCATGCACCACCATTCCTCGCCGTTATTTACAAGGCTGCGCTAAACTATATGTACTATATCATCCTATACGGTACATGTACATGAACATATAAAAAGAAGATACAACTTGGTCTCGTATATCTGACTGGAAGACAAGAGATAGTAAAGTACGTGAATATTATTGCCTGCACATAATACTGAGAAGATTTTGTTGCATTTCAGGAATGGAATGTGCGTGTGCCTTTGGGTGGTTTTTCTTCTCTGTCTCTCGTACTACACACAAACCATATTGCTCCTATTTCCCTGTCTCTCTGCCTCTTCTCTCCATTTCATTCAGACCTTTCATTTTTTACATGTTCTTTCTTAAGTAACAGTCCTTAGGTATACACACAAGACACAGAGAGTGGTTTGTGCTGTACTATAATGTACTGTGTCTGTGTGTCTGTGTGTAGGTGGCTATTTTCACGCTACCACCACCACCACGACTTCTTCTATGCTCCTGAATGCTTCTTCGAACTGAGTGAGTTCAATCTGTGCCTGTATAGTCATCTCGTTATGGCATTACTGGGCAAAAAAGAATTCGGTAGGTATTTACAGTATTTAGGGATTAGACTTGTGAACAAGGAAACTGCAAGTGAGTACGCAGACTGTGCGGAATGGGGATATGGGTAACCGTAACGAAGCGTTTAAGTGTTTATGCCTTCTTTTCATATTTCCACACAATGCACTTCAATCCCACAAAAGATTACAACACAGCACCACTAAACTACACACACTGGGACGTACGACGTCAAAATCTCAAGTGAATTTCTGTGTGTAGTATTTCTATGTATACGTTAAGTATTAAGTACCTATGCCTATAGTATGTATGTGTGTGTGTATGTTCCATGTACATGTTGTTAGGCATGTATGGATGTAGGAGGCCGGGCAGGCTGGTAATAATAATTAATAATTGATTGTGCTACATAAAAGGCGACTGTAGTGCTGCCATATCTAAAGCGAGGAGGAAAATCCGTAGCACTGCACTCTCTACACGCGTTGTTCGTGAGAAGAGCGGATTATGTTTCGTTATTGCAGAGAAGAATGAATTAAAAAGAATTGGTTTGTGTTGCGTTTGCCTTGGCGAGAGAGATGTGATTAAAATCAGCATTTTTGCGTTTCATTCTTCTTTCTCTGTGGGTGAGAGCGTTTTACGCGAATGCGAGTTATAATTGATAGCAGCAGTTAGCATTTGAACATGTTTTGACACCTTTTTAACGAGCTATATGAATTAAACACTTCACACATGGCTGCCTTCAATTAACCACACTGACTCTTCCCAAACCAAATTCCATCTCGCCTCCAACTATTTATTTCAAAACAGACAACCAACTCAAATTACTTTTCCAATTTTATTACGATGTCACAGATAACATTCTATGATCTATCGTCCATTCAAGACATTCACGCGCAAATTAAAACTCACTTTTTATGTCCAAGTCGTAAAAAATTACACTGTGTAAAGTACTCCTATAAATGAAATGTAAGTATGCCTAGTAGGCATAGTATCATATTCAACGGAGAAATTTTCTATGTAAGGATTTTTAGAGATTTTTTGTCTGTGTGATTGTTAATGAAATGAATGTAAGTGACAGTGAAGGTTAAGTTAAATGAAGATTGTACTGTGATCTAGATTCACTATTCGCATGCAATTTAACTGCAAAGATTAAAAGATTAACAAAAATAGAGTAAAAACAATGCGCTAAGAATGCAGCACCCCGTTTTTTTAAATCGATTGTTTCGCTAAACTTGCAAAGAATACACAGAAAGTGTCTTAGAGAGGAAACAACAAGAGGGAGAATGTCACAGTAAATAAGAAAACGTGGCTGTGGGCGAGAGAAGAAAAGAAGTTGCACAAGGAAAAGCAAATCCAACAATGTAGAAAATGGAATGCTTTCTTCTGTCACAATTTTTTACCCTTTTGGTTCACGCGGTTCTTTGCGTTGCAGAACAAATTGAGCAGTGTGTGTGCACTGCAAAGAATTTTTGTGAATTGTTTTCCAATGGAAAAATGCAGTTTGTAGTATTTTTATGTGTTTGGAATATAGAGCGTGGTTGACTAGGAACTGGGAACACAACACAGTCACGTATCACGTTATAGGGTTTGAGTACAATGAAGGCAATAAATCGCAGGAAACAAATCGTTATTGCTGTGTATAATAACCTTGCTAAAAATAGTTAATGAGACAATTTCCTATTTACGTTGAGTGAGAGAGCAAGCAAAGAGATTTGATCTTACCGAAGCCAGGGGTAATTGTAATTTCCGGTGTTTTACTTTCGGAGCGTGGTGTTTCCGTCGACACAGTGGCAGTGCCCTAGAAAAACAAAATAAAAGTTAAATTATCTCTGCACAATATCTGTCACTCCCTGCCTCTCCTCCCATCACACGCTGCAATGCTCTCCCTGCATTCATAAAATATACAACCAATTACCAAACATCACACAAAATCAAAATCAATTACTCCACATACATGAACATCAAATAAATCCCGTCCTTCAAAAACAAACGTTATTTCTTATCAAACCGTCAGTCCATTCATGTAATGTCTAATTTAATTTGTTCTAGTATGTGCGTAGAATTCGTCTGTCTTCATGTCTTTGGTCGTCACGTCTATTTACGAAACGTCGACTTAAAAACCCACTCTGTCATGTCTGTCTGTCATTTGAATAGTTCATCCCTTTACAAAAATTCTTTGTACTCTCATTTTACTTTCAGCTCAGTACAAAAACTAATTAGCATTTTACATCATTATGCTAGGCTTACTTGGATTAAGTCTACACATTCACACTACACGACTAGGATTTATTGTTGTTGTTTTAATTTAATAATATTATTTTTAAGCTACTTAGGAAGACATAGAAGAACAACTCCATGTCGCCTTCATTTAGTACAAGAGGCTTTTTTGCGTGTGTACGCTTAACAATGCCATGCCCATAAAAGACTCAGAAAACCAACATTGAATTCCTTGTAGAGAATTTATTTGTTTTCTTTGTCGCTCTTTCTATATTTACCTTTGCGCTTATTGTTGTTCAGTTAAAACAATAGAAAATAAAATCATTGCAGTTTCATGACTGCTATGATTGTCAAAGGAAAGAAAGAACAATAAAATGAGTCCTATAACTCTATTACAGTTACACCTAGTATATGTGGTACAATAAGTGTTACCCTTGTCGTTGTACAAGCGGAATGCGTTGTTCCATTCATGGGGTAACACAAACTGTTTAATTTAGGAAGGTATAAATAAAAAAGAAGTGGGAATTCCTACTTTGGCGGATGTTGACAGAGGGACAAGAGATTTCCGACTGGCGGAGGGTTGATTCGTTTCATGATGATGTTTACGAAGTTTGCGTTGATTATCTGCTGGAGCCTTGGCCTTGGTGGTTGCTACCGCAATGCTATTTGCACTCCCCTGCTGTTCCTGATCCTCAGCACCAGTTAATGACGAAAACGACTCAAGAGCTCTTTCGATATCCGAGAAATCTTGATTATCAAAAATAGCCTTGGCCGTGTCATGAAATCTATCTCGCATCACGTTCTAACCAACGCACAGCCAATTCCAGTCCACACAAACGATCTCCTCACACAACCACCACCACAGTAACACACAAGCACTTACACAATGGTCGCTATACAGAGATATACACTTGCTCTGCCAGAAAATATATTCTAACGTGTAGCAAAATTACAGTTATGTAAAAGTATAGAGTTAGTTTATATGTTATCTCAATTCGCTGCTCATTTTGATTTGGTTTTTTATCTCGTTGTGTGACTGAAGTGTCGAAGCATCACTTACAGATTACTACATCATAAAAGCAATAGAAGTTTCTACTTGTACAGCTTTGCATATCACAGACTTTGCATTGCATAAATTATTTATGTGTGGGCATCGCAATAAATGTGTCATTATAATTTTAATGGCAACATTGCTTGTGGTTATTGTTGTGGATGTGTGTTCTGCATATAAATATCTCTCAGTCCTCCCACAGACTCACAACACCCAGGTGTGTATATAAAATGACCAGAAACACTACAACAACGATCTGTACAATACAGCAGTTCAGATACATCAGATTATAATATGCAGTTGCGTGTACGTGTCTTTACACGTGGTGGCAATAGAGTAGCAGCACTATTAGTTGTATTAGGAGTAATAATGTTGCTGCAACGAATTCCTCAAAAAATAAAAAGTGATGATGATGCTAATAGCGAGTATGTAGCAGGTCAGGATTGCTAATTTGGTTTGGCATCTTGTAGTATTCCTTCGTGTATACTGACACAGGTAAATAATAATAAAGTGTATCTGTTGCAGGGGTTCAGCAGATTGGATTGGAATGTTATCACAGATAAAAATAAGCCGTCACCACATTGCTGCTTCACATACAAAGTACACAGACATTGACAACTCTCGCGTCCTCCTCTTCTCCTACTTGAAAACTTTGCAGCAGCAGGAGCAGAGAGTAGCGGCAACAACAACCTGTTTGATTTCGATATTATTTGCTTTATACACACACAGAATCCACTCACACGAGGACCACAGGGCAGAATGAAGAAGATAATGATGTGATGTGCACATGCAAAAAATATCAGGAGGGACTATTACACTCTCACACACATTGGCAAAGCCGCATAATCATCTGACTTATTTATCTCCCACCACTTAGCTCTGTACATTAAACACCGAGTCTCCTGTACAAAGGGAATATATCCGCGTTAAATTTTGATAAGTTCAAGTCTCGGAATCCACTGGGAATGAAATTGTAAAGCAATTTTGTAATTGGAGTGAGTGTAATAAAAGGAAAAAGAATGTGGACGGATGTAATATGATTTGCCTGTGTTGTGTGAGTACTCCACTTTTCTACCACTACCACCACCACACCACCGCCACTACTACATGGGATGAATGAAGAACACTGACAAACGAAGAAGATCGATCACCACACACGGCCGCTGCCGCAAGTACAGAGAATACGCGCAAAAAGAAAAATTCCAGACCTAACAGCCACAGACACAGATTCCAAGTCAATCTCAGCCAATAAACAGACCAGAGCCACACGAGAACCCCAAACAAATCCAGAGATATGCACAGTTACACTTTTATCAATTCTTCTATACACGTTATAACTTCCCCTGCTTTCAAACTTCTCAAATTTCTCCTTTATACACGTCTCTCTCAGTTTTAACGTTTTCTTCTTTGATAAATAAATGAGCAGAGTGAGAGAGTGGAGGTGTATTATGTACAAAGATTGAAGTTTGGTAGTGATGTTTGAAAAAGAGAAAAGCAAGTTCCTTTTTTATAGAGACAAGTCTGCCCTGCAATTGTAAACTGTGGGGGGAAATGTTTTTGAGGAGATGCACTTGTCGTGTTGTTGCTGACCACTCCGAATGAAACGAATGGTCTGATAAAAGGAAGAGCAGGAGCAGAGGCCACAACAGCGGGAGGAAAATCAGAGTTGTATTCGTAGTAATGCAATTGAATGGCAGTGTGGCTTTAGTAGATATAGTTGTGTGACTGGAATAATACTCTGTGGGCCATAAGCAAGCGGAGGCAGGAGAGGACAACACACAACACACCTATTAACTACTTCATATACACAAAGTATAATCGTGCAGAGTAATAGCCAAAAGACGAAGTAGACGCAGCCTCTGCCTCTGCCACTGATACAGTCGGAACTAAAGGCACTAAAGCGAGGCCTATACTTCTACATATCAAGGCAAGTCAACACAACCAAAAGAAATGGACCAAGGCCACGTTTTGATGTTCTATGGATTCGTGTCTATCTCCACGTCTATAATACCACCAATATCCCACTCTGGTACTGCAAACTCAACTCTATACTCAACTCACACTTAGCACAAACTCACATATGACATACTACAGCTATTCCAGTCTACTCTAGCACAACTACGTAAATTCCATACTCATAGAGTACAGTACAGAGCTTTAAAGAAGAAGAAGAAGGAGAAGAAGTCGGTTGTAGCCAAACAAACGAAGTTGGTAATAAAATAAGTAAAGCAAGAGTCAAATATAGTCAGTAGGTATACACACATGCTACGTACGAATATATACATACGTTAATCCCAGAAAAATATATAGCTACACGTACAATGCAATGTTTTTTAATGAAAAGAAATCATGAAGGAAGGTATAGAGAGAGAGAAACAGTAAAACCTAAATGAGCGTTTGGTATAGCTCTCTTGGAGCATAAACGGAATATGCCTACGAGCTACAACACAACACGACAGAACAGACACCTTAACTACGAGAGATTACACTGAAAAGAAACTGAGGCAGACAGTTTTACGCTATTAGGCATATCTGCACAGCATTAGCTACGATTCTATGTCTTAAGTACAACACATAATGTTGCCTTAACTAACTAACGAAGTTAACAAGTGTACGAGAACTCACTAAATACTTTTAAGACATTTACCACCACTCTCTGAATCGTACAGATACATTTTCCATTGCAGTGCATTTATTATGGAATGGAAAGGTGATAGTGGAGAAATAGAAAAGAGAGATATATTCACATTATGCAGTGTGCATGAGGCTATACTAATAATGTTTGTGCATAGCTATGAGCCAAAAGGAGTATATCTTGTCAGGAGAGCAATAATATCGGCAGATAAGTCGGCTCTCAGTCGCAGTCACTTATAGCACGACTCAACTCATGAAATAAATTCTACATTACAACACACCACACCATACTACTTATATACTCCACTCTCACTTACATACTCCATATAATCACATACCATATTATACATATATATACCTACACTGCACAAGAACTCAGAGTGAGACTTTGCTACGTGCTCGTTATCTTTTCAACTCCCACTCTTCCAATGCAGACCTATGTGTTCCTCGCTAGCATAATATTCCTCTATACACTGAATGGAGTAAAAAGACGGCTATAAGTACAGAGACCGTGTAAAATGTAATGTAGGATTGTTGAATTGAGCACACTACCACACACACATTACTGCTTTGTACTACACACTCAAAACTGACTCTCGGTTGAGAATGTACAAACAGAACATACAAGAAGATACTCAGCGACGATCCTTACATACCTTCATACCTATTAGTCCATTACACAGAATGCTAAATGGAATGAAAACTTTTTTCAGCTTTCGCTTACACTACACACTTGGGATTTACGATTATACGCCAGCCTAGTCTTAAGAACAAGTGTACATACACGGAGTAACCACCAGTAGGTAGGCTACTACCTTTTTTAAATAAGGAAGATTCTGTAAGAAGCAGAAGAAGGCAAAAGGCACACTCACTCAGAGAGCGATTACATATTATACATTGGTATGGTTGTAGGACTACAATCTTCTTTTTCTTCTCGCTCATGACTTCAATTGGAAAACAGAGTTAGAGAGAGTGGAAAGAATTTAAATGCAATGTGCTAAGTAAGTCTTTTGAAACGCAGAGGAGTTTTTTCATAAGACGCGTCATTTGACAATGGAAGAATGGGAAAACTGAATTGAATTCAGTTAAAGCTCAATGGTTTGTACAAGAAAGCCAATTTTATCTTCATATGGTATTGTCGTTTGTGTATGGCTCTCCCTGTGTGTGTTTGTATTCTGTAGGCAAAGATGAGTCGGCTGGAATCAAGTCCAACTGACTCCTTCCTCATTACATCATCACTTCACAGTCCAGTTCTTCTAACTATGCAAACACTCTCACGTAGTAGTCGTCGTAGTAAGGGTAGGAGCTGCCATGCAAAGTGGCATCGATTGAAAATGCATTGCCATTGCCAGAGACGCAGTACAAGTATACAAATCTGTTTTGTACACTTTAATAGGTAAGGCGGTATACGCAAACTGCAAAGCGAGGAAAATATTTGGCTACATAAGTAATATGCAAATATTTGTCTGTGTGCAGTCTTATAAGGAGAATCCACCTCTATAACAGCATATCGTCTATACACCATCTAATGTAACTAAAGTACCTTTCCGTTTCTATATGAGTTAGAATGAAACATGGCAACTCCTTAACAATTAATACTTGTATTTGTATGTTGTATAGAATTATTCATACTGTAACATTTATATGAGAGTTGTAGTCTGTAAGAAGAGTTGGTGCTGCAGAAGAAGGAGATAGATACACGGACGAGAGTGACGCTTCAGCGACAGATCGACTAACTGCACTGGTTTTTGGTTTTGGTCTGCTGACATGACTAGACGAGACATGAGACGAAATTGTAACTCCTACCTTATTGACATGACACTACTGTAAAAGGATTTGGGAGCTTAGCTTGGCATTCATAACTTCTAAAGTAAAGTAGTAGGCTGCAAAAAATGGAGAGCTAAAAGTTGGATGCGATAAGACTGCCGGCTGTGCACAGAAACTCTGAGTTGTCCACTTGGACTTCTAATGAAAAGGATGCTGACATGACACATGACAAAGATATTGAATTATTCATACAAACTGAAATGATACAGACAGAGGAATTCAGTCCATACCTGCTGCAAAACGATACACTTCATATTCTGCTTACTGTAACAGAATGTGTGTTGCTGCACACACCTGAAAATGCAGCAGCAGGAGCTCAAACAATCAACAACCAAATATGAACCTTCATTTCCACCCTCACCAACTACAATTACTCAAGTTCACGTTCATGTACACGTAAAAGGCAAAATGTCATGTCATTATCGTCAATTCGTTTTTACTGTATCACCAACTTTTAGTTTCATGTCCGTTATTCCAATTCATTTACTGCGTCAACTAACAACCCACTCACATAGCACGTAATGTATGTACTTACATTTGCAAATTACAAGGAACATATAAATTACAGAGTTCAAATGAGAGACTCAAACTTGGACATTAAAAAAATTATGACTTGTGAATTTTAATTCCAACATCGTTTGCGAAATATTTGTCCGTATGAATTAAAATAATAAGACAGTTTCTATAGATGGTAGAGTGTTCCGCAATTCAAGTGCGTTAACTAAACTAAAGAGTTAATTAGTAAAAGAAAGGTTTTGCTTACGACTACGATGGCTGTTGAGGCTGCAACGCTGTCTCCGCAAGAAGATGAGAATCTGGTGCTGCTGTTGGCACTTTGCTGTTCTTCGCTCTCGCAACGTTCCTGACTGTGACTGCGAGGGACTTGGAGCAACTTTTTGATTCTTGGCTCGAAAGAGTGTTGGTCCTGCTGTTGCTGAAGAAGTTGATGATGATGATAATGATTGGAGTGATGAGGATGTTGATGAAGAAGCTGATGATGACTACCTTGTTGGAGATTGGCGTTGGAGGGTTGCTGGTTGTTGTGTCTGCGACTGGAGGACGAGTTGAGAGTTCCCCGTACGAAGAGAGTGTCCCGAGGAGTGTTGAGACTGCGATGACTCGCCGAGGAGTTGGATGTCTCTAAGCGAAGAGTGGTGGCTGTGGAATTGTTTTTATTGGCAAGCAGAGCTGAAGAGCCAGCAGAATGAGAAGAGGAGCCCGAGAAAGGATTCAAGTTGTAGTTGGCAGGATAATGACTTCCACACTGGGGATGAGCATTCAGTCCACACGATTTGCAACGCACTCCCGCCCCATCCACAACCAAATGACACACCTGACACAGTCGCTTCACTTCTGGCACTCGCTTCCATTCATGAGAAGCGGGCGAAGGGGCCTGTCCATACAAGTCACATACAATCAAACATTTATTATTGCAACCAGCCCATAACAACATCAACCTCACACTCACAAATACTTTTACAACAACTTTACTTTGTGCCCTACACAAACACAAGTAACGGCTGTGTGCACACAAATACACGTGTGAATGTGTGTGTGTGACAATAGAAATATAAATCTTACGTTTCAGACTCCACTACTTTGCACACAGTACACACATAAATACACACACATAAACTACTTATTTAGTGCCTTGCACATTTTATCTGCAATTCACCATCAAACTAAACCATCGTCATCCCTCACCAGCACCACACACACTCATTTACATACGCAAACCTCCTAATGCCTTTTTACAACAACTATATTACATTTACTTACGTACACATTACACACACAACACGGCAATATTATTATATAGTTCAACACTCAGTCTCTCTCTACCTATCTACTTCATACAAATACAGTAATAGTAGTAGTACTTAAGCACAAAGCGTTTTTTATTACCCACAACAAACTCCTACTGATGCTCCTGTGCTACTACTACAGACCTTCTTCTACTATTTACAAGAGTTGACTCGACTTTACTTGATGGCTGTAATACCTTTTAATTTTGCTGGTAGTTGTCGCGTCTAAGTAGTTATAGGAGATGGCAAGGGTGATGAGATAGTAGGTGAATGGTAATAAGTAAATTTCTTTGTGAATTGTAGCAGGAATGCAGGAGAGTATATCAGGACGGTGCAATTTGCTTGCAGAATCTCATTTCTCAGCCAAGACGATTAGACAAGTCACACTCACACAGCAGAGCATCAGGGTATACTGAGTATAGCAGTTACTGTAGAAATGATTGGAGGAGATATAGACACATGAAGAAGAAGTTACTTATAGGAGAGTGATAGAAGTAGAATGATATTTTTTGCAAAGCTTATAGCTACTTGAGAGCTTTAGGGCTTTATCATGACAGTTTATTGACTTTAAAACATCACACGATACACTTTTGCTACTTTTGTAAACTCACAGAAAAACTAAACCAGACCAGTCATCAGTCTCAGGACTCAGGAGCTGCAATACAATCACACAACAACAACAACACCACCAGATCTTCGATCAGATCAGATTCTCTCTCTCTCTCTTCTCTAATACCAATGTCTCGTAAAATACATTCACACACTCAGGACACTCACAGAGGTATATCTGCTCACATACATGGCAATCTACTAATAAGCAAGTTCTTCTTGTATCTTTTATGCAGTTAATTGTGTCTGCTGTTCTACTGACTTTTATTTCGAGTTTGGTTTGGAGGTTGAGATCGAGCTGTTCTCAGCTGACCCGTTCTTCGCTTACTTTATTTTACAGTTCTTCTCTCCCTCATTCTTCCACTATAAACTGCAGCTAATGATAACAAATAACAATTTACATTAAATCAGCTCTCGTCCTTTTTATACCGATCTCTCAACTGATTGCTCCGTCTTCTTCTTGCTCTTTGCATACATTACTCAAGTAGTCTCTGGGCATTGTAGCATTCTCTAAGTAGCTACTACTCCACTTCCTCCAACAACCTTCTTGCCTTCCATTTCTCATTCTTTCTGTATACTTTGCTATATGTGTTTATATATGGAAAGAGCTATGCAGAATGAGGAGAGTGAGTGCTCCTGCTAGTTTTTGCAGCTCTCGTAACTGCGCTATGTGTTTATAGCTGGTAGGTATATTATTATTGTTCAATTCATTAGAGTGATTAGAGTCTCGTTGTGAAAACAAATAATTCAGTTGCACACACAGACTCATTCATGTAGAAATGCAAGCAACGCATTTAGAAAAACATTTTTACAAGTCTGCTATTACAGCAAACATGTTTGAATTGCTTGGAAGTGCATTCCGATATCTTATCACGTAAGAATTGCTAGTTAGCAGTGCAGTGTTTTTCTTTGACTTATTGTTAGAATGAGACGAAGAAACAGAATCTGCAACTCTGCAACTTCATGCATAAATTAACGCTGTGCTGCTGCATTCTTCACGGCTTCTTTAGCTTTACACTTTGTATGTAGATGAATGTGGACGTATAAAGTAGAAGCTTCTTTCACAGCAACGGCGAGTAACGCAATATAACGGGATAATATGCAAAATAAACTTTTTTATTGCTTATTGCGTGCTTTGTAGGAAAGGATGAAGGAAAAGGGAAACAACGTAATTCGTTCTTAAAAAAGATAATGCCAATAAAGCAATTTAAATCGGATTACAATTAAGATGAGGAAAGATACGCTTCGTTTTATGAGTTGCGAGTTATGCAAAGGAAGAAAATGTGACATATGAATACTGCGGAAAGTATAACTCACATTTATTTGCATAGCTGTGTGTGTTTGTACTACACAATGCTTGTTCTCAGTAGATAAGTGCAAGTTGTACTTTTGTACGTTGTTAGAATTTAGATTTGACAGCTAACACGAAAACACATTCGCAAGCGGGACATGAGTTTATATAAACGGACAGGGAATTCGCAAAGTTATAAACTTACTTGAAGGATGAGATGCAAAGGAGCAGAGACGGTAGGAGCGACTCGCTTGTTGTTTTTCAAAGGTTGTCCACAGCAAAGACGATCTTTCATCTCGAATTAAATGCTAATTCGGATGATTGAACAAAATCAAATGTGGCAGCACTTTGGAATGAATTTCTTGTTGCAGCTTCACAATTTCCAAGACCACAGCAGTGGTAGTAAATCAGGAGACAAGTGAAATTCCAAGTGGTCGTCTTTGTAGGCATTTCCAAACGGGATTACTAAAACTGGGAACTTTTGTTCATTTACTTTTTGCGGGTGCAAGAGAATTGTACAGAAGATACACTGCAGGACGATTTAGAAGAACAAACGCAGTGGACTGATGATGTTGAAAGACACGACTGCTGCTGCGATGTGTGAGGAAAAAACGAAGTCTGATGGTTCTTGTCCATATAAATCGAAGGAAGACTGTCCAGTCCTTAATCCGGTCGTGTAAGAATCCAACGCGTAGAAGTCGTCTGTCAGATTCAGACTTGCGGTTTATTGTACATGGGTTGGAAAAGTGGTTTACTTGCGTTGGGAAAAGTCCATTTTCGTTAGCAGTGCAGAGCGAAGAACTAAAAAAGTTTCCAGCACAGACTTTTATTTTGTTTGCCAGAAGAGTAAAGTGACTCCAAGTCACGTCTCTGCGAGTCTCTGCCGAAAGTTTCTGGCTAGAAAAGGAATCTTGTGCTGCAGGATATCATGATTTGATTATAATAATATAATGACAACGATATCCACACTGCAGAGAGATGCAGCGCTTCTCTACTTCCTCTAACAACCAGAATATATTATTATGGCCTTTGGACCATTCTATTGTGTGATCCGTAAAAAACTGTTGTGGGGCCTATGGGTAGCTTAGCTGGGTTCTATTTGTCCGACCATCCTCTCTTCTTCCTCTTCGTGAATGCTTCTACTTTGCTTATATTGTAAAGGCCTGCAGCAACAACGTGTTAAACTTTGTCAGTCCTTGTGGAGATAAACCGTAAAGTAAAAGTAAAATGCATTGTAGTTCGTAGACGCGTAGTAGCGTATTGGCTTTATGTGTTCCGTTCCTTGTTGCAAGACTCGGGAGAGCTTCGTTGTTTTGTAAAAGGTTCGTTGGAATGTAGAGTTGGAGGGACCCCTTAGAAAATCATCCCTTCACTTTTGCTGCTGCTTGAGTATCAGTGCTCCTTGAGTGGGTATTGTGTGTGTGGTGGTGGTACTTGTGCTGGTGGAGCACTTGAAAGTGTAAACTCAGCTGGAGTGTCTACTGCTGGACGGAGGACGACGACGGGACTGAGTGTAACTGAAAGTGGAGAAGAGATTTGGCTGGGACGACGGAGTGGTGGAAGAGCGTGTTTGTAGTTGGAGGAGATGTGGTGGTGGTGGAGAGACGTGGAGAAGAGAGCCTGAGCCTTATGTGATGTTTGGGATTCTTTACGTTTTATGAGTTTTCCCTTATACTTATATCGTTTCTGACCTTCACCGAATTACAGATATTTCAGTCCTAAAATGGGCGTTGTTTCTACGCATGCTGCTTCCTATACTATCATCATCCTTTCCCTGAAAATACTCTGCGAGATTTTTTTCTCTCTCTTGGAAAGATAATTCTCGGATCGTTTCTCTTCCCCTTTAGCTCTCACTCCACGAGGCTCGAATGCGGTGAGTTCTGACTGCTTTTGGCTTTGGATTTACTCCTTCACTTGATTTAAGTTAAGCACGCGACCAAATTATGTTAAATTACTTACATCAGCAGCACCAGCCAGCATTTTACTACAACACAGAGCCAGAGCCAACATGAATGACTACTTTTTCCTTCTACTACTCATTCAAATAACCATTATAAATACATGTGTCTATAAAAGTTAACAGCCTAACTACATCCATGAATGATGCATATAAAACTGTTCAGCTAATATAAAATAATCGATTTATAACAATATTATAGCAAACAGACATTATAGCCACGGATTACGAAGAAGTATAAAATGAAATGAGCTTCGTGGCATCTACTTTAGTTGGGAGTTGATGCAAGGTCTGTTTGCTTTACTTACTAGAAACGATGATGGTGATTATTATGATTATGACTGACTATGCTTCTTTCATTTTCTGTGTAATAGGCTGGGCAGGACATAATACGATTCATCTCACTGGTTTATTCATCATCACGCTTTATGAATTCACTGACTTAATTCCTTATAAATAATTAGCTCCATATAGCAATAAGAGTATCTCTTAGCGTCACATGATATCAGCAGTAATCAACAGAAATGTACATAAGTTAGTAGTATCTAAGAATATGGATTCATTCATTCGTTTTTGCTATTACAGTACTTTAGTTTAGATATATGTAGCAAGCAAACACTACGATTCTTCTCTCGTCGTCTTGTCTGTCAAATAGGGTGATTTGAATTGATTAGATTTGACTTCCTTCTGCTTCACAGTCGCTGTTCAACTACTTTTACTTCGGAGTCTTCGGACTTTGTTTCGTCATTTCTTTTAGCGTTTGTAACTTATCTTTTCCCTGTGAATATATTTCCTTTGCTGGCTTGATATACCCCAAATTTCGTAAACTATTTATCGCCACCGTCGCTCCTCCTGTGTAATTGCAAAAAATAAAAAATGATTAGCAAGTTTGCCTATTCGTGTAACACATTCTATTCTATTATAATTGTCACTTTTATAATTTATAACGTGAAGATTATGAGTCTGCACGATCGGAGCATGTTTTCACACTGCTATGCAATAATTAATGTTTGTCGTGTGCAATTTTCGTGTGATAATACAGAAAAACGTGTAAGCGTTTGTTGACGTTCTGAAATGCATGGTATACACAAAAGAGGAGTGCAGCTTACATTGCAGAAGTAGTAGTACAGTAGTAGAGTATGGTTCGTAGTTACTCTTTCCACTTACAAAGTTACAACATAAAAGACATGTGTTATTACTACAAGTACAAACAAAAGCTGTGAGTAAAGAGAAGGTAGGGGCTTGCTAGTGGTTAGACGTGTTCAGCCCAAAGCTGAGCACATCAATAGAAAAGAGAAGGAAGCTGTTAAGAACATAAATCATGAAAGTAATGAAATAATGAAAATAATAATAAAAAAGCTAACTTTAAAAATGCATTAACTATAGCATGGTACGTACCACTATTCATGTGAAAGCCACACCTAAGGCTGCTTGAGTACAAAAGAAACGTTACACAACTAAAAAAATTGCCTTCTTATTAAGCAAACGATATTTTTGTAAACAAAATATAGAAGAATTTTTAAATTGAAAAACTTGAATTAGAATAAACCATCAATTAAATAATACGCAATTTATTGTTATTGCCAATTAAAATGAAAGAGGATGGAAGAAGTAAAGTTATTAACAGCCTAAGAAATGACGAACTGATTAAGACTAACTGGTCAGCATTTTTACTTTCGACTTACCGACTGTAACTGCATATCTAAGAGGTGAGGCAACCTTGTAGCATGCCCAGGCTATGGCAATGTGTCCAGCACCGGATTTAGTAACTTTGTCAACTACTGTATCGCTTATTCCCAGTTTCTTCATGTAACCACCAACGTCTACTCCGCTGCGAAATAAATTAATTTGCGTTATTGTAATGTTTATTACATGAATATAATAATTATGACTCTGTTCAATAAATCAAAGCACACATATATATAGTAATTATGATCTTGGACAAATAATTTGACCTTGACCTGCATAGATTTACCTTTTTGACACTTGGTAAAATGTGCCAAACCAGCCGACACTGGTGACAACGTGAACTGGAATTAGTACATACCAGTAATCTTTGAACATTACTTTGAATTTGCCATATAAGGATAATTTCTGTGGTGCTCCATCCCCGCCACCCGCTGCTGCTGGGCCTCCATTTGCTGTAGCACCGTTGTATCGTAGTTTACTTGAACAAAATTTGCGAAATTCTGAATTTCTCAAATTGGTTAACAAGCATAACCGCATGCTAATAGGACGAGCTAGGAAGTAACTCATTTTTCTAACGCTTTTGCCAGCTTTGGTAGTCAACTTGATCTTGAAAATCAAACAGTTATCTTTGAAGATAAATAAGTTCGCAATTAATAGAATAGACTCTTGCTGCAGCAAACAAATTGAACCGTGTTATCTTGCTTCTTCCTCTGTCCTCAGTCTTCAATAAGAATCCAAAAAGTTGTTTGTAGCAGAGGAAAGGAAACTGAGATACTGAATGTATCGTTAGACACGAAATACACTTCCCGACTTCCCCATGCACGAATTGATCCCCACTTCCCAGTTAGATATTTTATGGAACACAGCAACTCCAAAGTACCTGACAAAAAATGGAAAATATAAATATTAATTCTCGTTTCCTATAATTGCAAAATCGTATATTACAACAATAATTTACATTAACAATTAAACCTTTATACCATTTACTGATTTACCTTTTTTGTTATTGTCTGCAAATAAGGATAAACAAACATTAAATTCCAAATTCTATAATAACTCCATTATGAATTTTAAATGAATCCAGAATCTTTAGCGTGGGTGTAAACACAATGCAAGGAAATCCAACGGTAAAACCACAACCGAAATGATGAAATGAACATCAAGTCAATCAACTAAATTAAATAACAATCAACAACTATTTTGGAAAAGAATTTGAACACTGAAACTACTGAAACTACTGAACCCTGTGTAAATACTGAACTTTGGTTTTATTCCTATTCTAATTATTAACAAATTATTCCAAAATTTCAACTAAATAATGTGACTTTCAAATAATTCGTTTCGTTTGAAATAAACACCAAAAATTACGACATTTTCGCAACTCACACAAGTCCGTGTTTGGATTTTGTTTTTGATTTCCCGGTATGAATGAGCCGGTTTGGCGGAATGTTACATCATTATTTGAATTACACGATTGTAAATAAAGTGGTGTGCGTGCGATTAGTCGTGCGATTGCGATTTATATTAGAAAGAAAAAATAAATCTCTCAAAGACAAAATATTTTCAATAAAAAGAAGTCGCACGTATCTTATAATAGTTTCCTACCACAAATGGCCATCAAAATGTGAAAACTGTCCTCCAAAAACATTAAACACAGGTTTGGACCTTACTTGTTGAAAAATGAACTATAAAAATGTTTCTTTAGACAGCGACAGCTGACGTTGACAGTTATTATTCTTGGTGGGCAATCAACAGTATATAATCAGATCAAATTGGACCGAGTCTGACCTCATCTTTGAATTTTGTTTAATAAAGAGAATAATAATAATAAATAAATATCTTTAAATAAATATTTCATACTTACAATCTTCTTATACTTATACTTATACTTCTTATACTTTTCTGGGTGTTACAGGTGACGGGATTTGGTGAAGAGTGTGGACCCTGAAATATCTGAAATTGGAAATGATTGGAAGGAAAATGGTGTTAATGAGTATGCCTTTTCTCTATGGAAGACGATTTTTCAATGTACTCCAGGGGCAAAGCAGGTGTTTTGTATACATTCGACCATACTGGGATGGAAATTGGAAACAAAAGCACAGATTGCGGTACATGACCACCACTGTTGTAGAGAAAAGTCATTTCACTGGAAGACGGTTCCTTTGCACAACGACAGAGAAGGCAGTTGAAGATGATCCATTGGAAAGTGAATTGAGTGTGGCTGTGGAACTAGAGGTTGAACAGGACGAAGATTACTTACGTATTTGTTTATATCCCGAAGACCCCGATCCTCATCTGTCACAATTATATGAAGCCACGAGCATTCAACGTATTTTTGATATCATCAATGATATCGAACACCCAACATTAAGACATTGTAGTCAAGCTGTTTCCAGTCTGTGGGATATTCAAAAGTTGATGTTCAAACTTGGTCCTTTATTCGACCCTCAAAATGAAATGGCCAACAGAAATCAATTAATTAGTGATATAAGATCCCATGCTGTTTTTAGAGAACAAATTATGCAGAATCTAGTCGAAAACTGTGAAAGATTAGAGGATGAACCGTTGGCAGCTTCTTTGCTGTGTTTATCAAGGCTGAAATTTGATGTAAAATCCTCTGAAAATAGAAAATTAATAGATGAATGTATAAGTAGGAAGCAAGCCTTAAGTCTTCCGGCGATCTCTCGCTTATCTGTTTGTATGAGATCTGAAAGTCTCTACGGTGAATTTGTTCAGTCGAATTTTATGCCTTTAATTTACCACGAATGTCAATCAATGAAAACCGATTTGCAACTCAGACTCGTTTCAATTTGCTTTAGGAATTCTCAGCGCCTACTTACAGAACAGATTATAAAATTATACGTAGAAAAAGCCGAAGAAATAATTGACAGCATTGATTTAGAAACTATCACTTTATGTAAACTTTTATACGTTTTAATAGACATAAAAGGACCTCCGTATTTAATACGAAAAGCTGGGCATCTGTTAGCTCCCCGAGTTCCTCACATGACCCTTTTGGAATTGCTTTCGCTGCAAAAGTTCATGGAAGTACCTCAAGAACCATGGCCTTTAGTGGAAGCAATAATTTTAAGGATTTCCAGAATCATTGAAGAAAATCCCCCAACACTTCGTCTTGACTTGCTATCTTGTGTTGCTCCATTTTTGAAAACTGTATATCAGCGACAGAGGATAGTTGGAATATTGACTGAATATACAGACTCGTATAAAGATGTTGAACCTGTCATTCACATTCTCTTTAAAGTTTTAAAATCGGTACGTTTCAACGATAGAAAATTGTACGACAACTTCTGGGACAAAATAATTTATCTTACAAGTTTCGAGACAAATGATACCCGAAAGGTGATAAAATTTGGCGTGGATTACATGAACTTTGTTCTTGGACTTGGTGTTTGCTACCGCTACCATAAAATGGAAAATCTTTTCAAAAGGCTACTTTATTTCTACCTGGAGAATTACTTATCGTCAACATTACCAACTTTTGTGTCTCCTTCGGACTTTGCAAGAACATGCTCCTTTTTAATTGCTTTCGGATCACCTGAAGATTCTATTTTTCAAAATTCAGAAATTATCGAAAAACTTGACAGCATTTCTGGTCAACTTAAAGTTTCTGATTTGAGTATGTTGGGACGCAGTGTTGACACTTCGCTCCAAGTTCTTTCCAACACAAGAAATGCATCGGCCAAATATTACGATCAGATTCTACAAGTTTGTTCCATTTTGGAAGGGAGAATGAGCGACAAATTACTTAATGACAGTAATTCTCTGAATGAAATAGAATTAATTTTTATTGCTCGAATTCACACCCACATCAGAAGAGCCACAAGAGAATCTCCATGTTTTGCAGAGGCCATCAACATTTTGATTCGGAGAGGAATAGAAGACTCAAGAACTGCTAAGGATCTCTCAAATTGTTTACTGTCAAGCGGAGGATACAACGATCCAACAGTATTAGTCAAACTTGCAAGCTTCATCGAAAATTCAGAAAAATTTATTAATCCAGATGTTGCAGAAAAGTTCACAATCCTTGCTTTCAACTCTGGATTTGACAATCATCAATTTCCACACATTTTTGACACCTGTGCAAAACTTTTACTGGGGTAACTATTTTCATACTCTCTTGTGGTTTGAAGTTTGAATGCATTCTATTTATTTCTAACAACTAATTATCATCTTTTTTTGGTTTTGCAGTCACATTGATAAACTTGGAATTCTTGGTTTCCTCCAATGCTGTCTTGGATTATGTTACTACCGAAGTCTGACTCCAGAATTAGTTCATGAAATTTTCTCTGTGGAATTCATTGACCAAGTTGACAAAGACTTACAATTAAGTTTTAATCCAGTAAGTCTCACAAATAAATAATATTTTATAATATGATTTTTAAATGAACGCTTAATATAATTTTTGTCTTTTTGCTAACAGATTTCAAATCAAATGAAAGTTCGGCATGCATTCTTCGAGTTAAATAGAGCTGTCTGCATAGACATGCCCGATGCAAATGTTCCTTGGTTCCATAAAAAGTTTGGCGAAGAAATTATATCAGTCGGTAAGAAAGAATATAAAAATAATGTATGAAAATTGATCATTATGAAATGTTTTAGAAATACATGATCGATTAAAATTAAAATGCCATTGCTGTTAATATGCAGATGCAACAAAAGAAAGCCACATCCATCAAGAAGTGGACCAACTTCTCGGTGACATTATTACTGATTCTAAACAAGTCGTTCAGAAAAATGCACACTCCCCATACTTTTATTTATTAGGTACTCACTAAATATCTCATTAAATCCTTAGTTTGGTTAGACCATGTTGTAATAAATGATAAATATGAAATGAGTTATTGCTAATTGAGTTGTCAAATTACGTTACAGATTTCCTGATTGAATTCGACGAGCAAAATCGTCCGATTAAAAAACCGAAGCGCAGAACGAATTTCTTTGGTTTCCGAAAATTTGAATCTACGAAAGAAACAAAAGATAAAGTTGCTATTTTGGTGCTGCCAACCACAGCGTTCACTCGGAACGTTCGAAGTCTAAAAGGGTACTACAAATTACGAGAACGACATTTAGAAATATTAGGATATCGTATAGTGTCAATAGATCCCCACAAGTGGAACAGCATGTCGATGTCGGAACCCTCGGCGAAAAGTGATTTCTTAGAAAGTCAAATATTTAAACCAGAAACGTACGACAGTGTTATCGTGAATAAAAGAAAAGATTTGTGAAATAATTGGACTGAACAGGCAAGCGTTTGTTTTTCTCATTTTATGTATCACATCAAGTAATTTATTTTGATTTAAAATCACATCCTTCTTATACCGCGATGCTGGAATTGAATTACTACAACAACTTTTCACTCCACTTTTTGTCCGCTTTTCTACTTTTATATACATACATAATAATTATTTATGATTGGAAAATATTTAAAGACGAAACACACATAATACACAATAACATATTAAAGGCAATCATTTGCACCACGACAAAAGACTTTATGTTTTTAAAGTATTCAGATTATGACATTTTGGTTCTACAACTTGAGTTTGGTTTTTGTCATGTCACAACTTTGCTAAACATAATTCCAGTACTTTTTCGTTATTGCTGGCAAACGAATATTAATGACGGTTTGATGCAAATTTAAAATAATTAAATTGAATAACAATCTCAACTTTGAATGAAGAACAAATTATGACCTACTTACATTACACGCTATTATAAAGTATGTAAGTATTTCTATTCAAAGTCTTGCTCGTATAATTAGAATAATATTATAATCTATTATTGCCTACAATGTACACCTACTTAAGGGAAATAACCAAAATAGAAAATTCAAAGAGAGAGGTAGAAAATTCTTTTAACTACTATTTAAAGTCTGTTAAAGTTGACGACAAAAAATTCCTTTGTAGGCTTGACTTGGCATAACGTTCAATTGCTTTTACTTATAATTATATTTCTAAAATTCTATACTTTGCGTGAAAATACAATTGACGATAAGGATGTTTGGTAGGTTTTGTTTTTGTGGATTTGATAATAATGATAATAATACGCTTTAACGTTTTTACTTAAACGAGAACTATACTTATTTATGTAGTACCTTAAGTAATAGTAGTAGTATAGATTATTACACTGAAATTATTTTACTTTTACTCTAATTCTAATTAACCTAGTTCTTAATGCATAAAACCTAATTAAATCTTTTGTAAACTAATTGCTCCAGTTCCACAGACGAAGACAATTAAATATTACATGTATTGCAGTTTGAAGGAGGTAGGATACTGATTTTGTTTTCCACTTCACATTACATTATTATTCATTTGGTTAACAAGCCGTTTTGAGTCATGAAAACGAAATCAGTGTATATTTTGATTAGAAATATAAATAAAAGGACGACACACCCCTCTTTACAAAAACAAAACCCTTAATAATCGACCTTGTGTAGAAAAACTAAAAATGAAAGTAGTAAATTGACATTTATTTATTTATATAAAACAGTTTGTGTCTCTTTGTTTTTCAGAGTTTCAGAAACCACTTGGTGTTTCTGTTTCTGCATATGAAACAAACTCATCATCAAAAACAAATGAAGATTACATTTATAGTTCGTAGTTTAGTTTTAGTGTATCTGTTCGAGTGACACGAAACGAAACTCAACCATTGACTATTTATGGGTGAAGATTCTATGGTAATTCTAACGAACAGTACACAATAAAAGTTGTAATTGCTTTGACGCTTACACAATGATAAGTAATGATTAGTAATGTCATGAATACATTGAAGATACAATATTAGAATACAGTCAACAGTGCCATTACAGAGAACATTACATTTAAGTACCATTCCTCATAGGTCACTTATTACTTTAGGACAATTAACAATCATAGTCAACCCACGTAAACTTATTTACTCAACATTGCGACGAATATCCTGTGGACGCCGCCATAAAACTCACTAACAACTCTCCTCGTTTCATTTCCTATTTGATACACTTAATATTTTCTAGACACAACACAAATAGAATTACTATTCATAACAATAAAAGACTTTTTGCGACACAAACTTTTTCTTAAAAAGAGATCATGGCCCATCGCAGTAATATTCTACCGTAGTATCCTTAGTGTTAGTATTTTATTGTTAGTTTAGGGTTTAGTTGCTCTTGCGTTATTAATTGTGAATGTATGATGAGGAAAGACAACTATACGAGATGTGTTTTCTTGTAATTTTGCCCAGGACAGGAATGCTCCAGTTAATTGTCACACATGATGCATCTAACATTTTTGTCTCGTCTGTTCGTGCTTCCTCCTGACATTTCATAAATCTAACTTGTCCTGTTCACGTTATACGTAGTTCTTCCTTACGACAATTTGACTTTGGGAAGCCGCAGATGTTATCCAAGGGTGATTTAAGCCTTCTTCTGGAGAAAGACGATCATTTGCATCCCAACTGCAATTGCAAACCACATACATTAAAAATAAATCTTTTTTTGCATTATTTCATATATTATGAGGTTTAGAAATGCTGGTTGTAAGTTTCAGTCTGTTCTTACGTTAGACATTTTCGAAGAAATGAAATGAAATCGAGATCAGCAGACTTTATTGAGGTAGCCAGGTCACGAGAGCCTGGACGTCGCACACGACCCTTGCTATTGCGGATACAACGTGGCTGATTTCTTGAGTCGAAAAACAAGCGACGACGAGTGGCCACTGTGACTAAGCTATCTGGCGGCATACCAAGTGTCTCCATTATACAAGCCAATTGCTCCACCTGAAATTCCAATAAATCTTTATAATAAAGCCAGATGTCGAAAATAACAGAGGAAAAAGTTTTGCACAGAAGCAGTTCATGGAGAAGATTGGAGTAGAGGAAAGTTCTTGCGAAGGCCGACAGAAGTCTGTAAATAAATAATTAAGTGAGCAATTGAAATTCAATTTGAGAATAAGAAACCGGACCTCGTTCTCTCCAGGGAAAAGCGGATATCCTGTCGACAGTTCAGCCAGAACGCATCCAAGACTCCAAATATCGATGGCAGTTGTGTATGGGATGCCAAGTATGACTTCTGGTGCCCGATAAAATCGGCTTTGGATATACGAGAACACACGCTCATGCCCAAAACACGATGAACCGAAATCAATGACTTTGATTGCACTTGAACCTCTTCGTCTCAACAAAATGTTCTCCTGCAAAATGACCCCAAAAATAAGTCACCGAAATTGCAAAAACTCAATTAGCTACATTCCTCCGCAGTTCGGTAATTAGATTGGCTTCATGAACAGAATGACGATAGCCAATATGATCCAATTAATTCCTTACTGCGCAGAAAATGATAATAAGATTAGCGAACATATGAAAAAAGGTTGATTAACCCGAATGAGGACTTACAGGTTTAAGATCGCAGTGTATGATATTTTCTCGCTTTAAAAGTGCAAGACATTTAAGCAAAGAGACGGCAAACTTTCTGATAAGCCCAGTACTGAACCCTTGGTAGTGATTGCGACGAATGAGCTCGTACAGGTTGAGCGACATCAGCTCGAACACGATGCATAAATGATTCCGGAAGTAGAATGAAGAATACATCCGAATTACGGTGTTATCATGGTCCCGCTTTCGTAGGTGTTCCAAAATCTTCACCTCCACCAGAGCTTGTGCATGGAAACGCTTCTTATTTCTAAATGAAATCACATTCCTAATGTTGAAATCATTCGCACACAAATTTATTACAAGTACAAAAATATTTCCCCATGCAGAGAAAGCTCATTAATTAAATTACGCAACATTCCTCAGATTATATTCTGTGACATAATTCATACCTGATAATTTTAATGGCAACTTGACTCTGAGTTTTGTGATCTGTAGCTCTAATGACTTGCCCAAAAGAGCCTTTGCCAATTACTTCCAAAATTTCATATCGGTAAGCCAAATGATCCCTTGTAACTACAAAATTGAGCAAATCAGACACATTATTAGAGACTGTGATGAAATATTTGTCGTTTACGTGTTTATTACAGTGATTTGAAATGAGACAACAAAGGGAGAAGAAATAGGGCAAGAGAGATGCAAATCTCTCTCTGCTTAGAACTAAACGAAAGGTTTCGCTTATTGTGACTTGAAATCACCTTTGTGGTAGTTTCCATTTTCATCATCAAAAGCGGCATTGAGTGGGTTGGTTTTGTCCCCATTGATCTTTCGTACAGCTTCATGGCCAACGTACCAAACCTGAGGGTATTTGCCGATCTCCTGCAATTCCCATGAAGTCAATCGAGATGAAAAGTACCCAACTGCCTCTGCAAGAAAGAAAAACGAGGAAGTTAGCAGTTGGATTGCATTGCATGTATTATTTATTACAGAACTAATCATCTTTTACGTCATAAGCAGGAGAATAATAACAATAATAACAATAATACAGAAATCAGAACACATTTATCATTTTGCTGTCGACTTGAGTGGAAGAACAGCAAAATGTTGCTGCTGCGCTAAGAAGTTGGAGCTGTAGGGTGAAGTAAACTCGATTATCTCTTCACACCATGCAGCAGCTCTCAAATCTCGCCACAGATTAACTATTAACTTATCAAATGCAATAATGTCTGTGATTTTCTGATTTCTACTGCGAGTCAGATACTAAGGAGCAAATTATACCTTCAGGGGTCAAAGGCCACGTGATATCACTTTCTTGCGTCTTCGTCGAGTAATTGGTAGCAGACGTGCTAAGACTGGTGACATTGGTTGCTAATGTGCTTGTACTGTCTTGCTGCTCTTTGTTGCTGCTGCTCTGGCTATTTCCATTCGAAACTTGAGGTGACTGCTTTTTCTGACTTGCCTGAAAACAAAAAAAAAATTAACATTTTCAAAAAACTGAAAAAAAAACATTTGAAAGAAAAAAGTTTTTCTGGTGGAGGTTTTACATTTTTCACCCTAATGCGATGAGGAGGGTAAGTATTGTAAAACATTGAACTTGGATTTTCTCGGGAGATTGAGAAGAACACAATTACGAGTTGTACTCTCCACAGCTCGTGTCACCATTTGAGACACAGAAAAGACAATAGAACACGAAATCTACTCTACTGCTCTATATAAGTCCCTCCCTGATTTGTGATTTTTGTGAATAAATAATGACGAGTAAGTATCTTTGTTGGTCAAAGTAACACAGACTTCCGTTTGACTGCAGAGAATTGAGAGAGAGTAAGGCCATACACAATGCACACTAAACTTTAACTGAGGTTTAAGAAGACTGCAGAATGCTCAAGAAAGAGTTAAGTTGGAAGGAGATGGATGTGCAAAAGAATGCAACATGAAGGTGTGTTGGACGAGTGTGTGAAACAGAAGAAAGTTGTTGCGAATTGACTGGGGCAGACAAGAAGAAGAAGAGAATAATTGGCTGGAGAAAATATTATGTAAATAACTCATTGGCCAAGTTGGCTCTCCTTTCTGTGCGAGACTCACGGGACGACAAAAGAAGTCAGCATTCCATGGTTGAAGTTTATTGTCTGATCTGGATTTGGTGGACTGAAAAGGCAGTGGTGAATCGAAGCGAAACGGGCACACGGAGAGCAGTTTGTGTTTCCTTACAGTCGCTGCTATGGTTGTGGTGATACTCCCAGAATATGGATTTGTTTCTTGAAGTAAGTCAGACAGAAATGCTGGAGAGGCAGAGAGAGAAGAGACTGAGCTGCTGAAGAGAATGAGTGGCGTGTCGTGTGTTTCGGCAGAGGCTACAGCTACTCCGACTCTACTGAGTCTAGTGGCATAGGCCACACGAGCACATCAAACGCATGACTGCTATCAAAAATCAATACAGAACAGATCTTCCTTGTGCATATGTGTTTCCCGTCGTCTTCGTTGTCGTCGTCACTACTGCTGCTCCTACCAGGCCATATCGTCCACAGGCCACGTACACCTCCACAGTTACCCGTCTACCTCTCACATACAAAACCTATACAAACCCTGCCTTACTTTCACAGTCTCAAACTATCAAACTTCTTATTAAGACACTACAACTCACCGTGCACTGTACCACTACCCTTTTCCTTCTCAACTCTCTCGTCACTTGACAAATCCGATATAGACCCAACCAACATTCCCCACACTATGCGCTCTCTCTATACCTCACACACAACACACAAATGCACGGAGCAATATTCTATAGCACAAGTAAACGAACTAAGGCTACGTGCACCTTCTCTCTTCAGATATTAGATACAATAATTATTATGTCTCTCCGCGAATCACAAAGTGTATGGTTGTGTATGAAAGAGAAGAGAGATAGGTACGTGACGCTTTCAGTCCCATTTATTCGCTAACTGACTATAAATACAAATTCGTTTTTGCATCCAACATTGACCACGATGGACTGACTCCTTTTGACTACTGCCATATTCAATAGAACATATAAACACATAAAACACACCTACGTACTTTGCCATTTCTTCTCGTACTTTGTCCACCTATGCCATTCATTTGCTTATCGGGTCAGACTATCGCACAAGTGCATAAGTGTTGCTGTGTGCACTCGTCATAGTTAGTACTTGTATTGTATGTATGTATGTGATTTATTCAATATTCTTGTCGAGCCTTTGGCCCATAGAACATGTCTTATTTACAAATTCATATCTAGTTAGTACTTAGTAGTGGTCTTGTGTGTATCTACGTGTGTGTGTCTTGTGTGTCGCAGCCGCACATACGACATACTTATATAGTCAGCGTCATAGAGCTGTGTATGTCAGGCTACGTAAACACCTACACATCCGCACAACACAACTCTCTACTTAACATCGTACAAAATGCCTGGCTTTTGGCTTCGATGTGAGTTCCTATCTCTCTCGTCTAAATGTTATGTGCCCGTGTGTAGCTACCAGCTACCTTGTTCCGTGTTTGCTGTGTTTATTTATTTAGCAGAGCATGTAAGCAGCAGATTAGAGATATATCTCCGTATCTTATGCAAGCAACTTCATGCGCCACGCTTAAATACACTCCAACTTGCTTTCTCGGTTGTACCCAATAAGTGGGCTACATAATATTCCTAACCATCATTATTATTATATAGATAAAGATAGAACATAATGTACCTAACCCCTCTACCTACAGCCACGATTTACTGCAAGAATATTGTGCTAGGTGAAAGCAACTCGTTTGGACAAATATTATTTAGCCATAGTTGGATTGCTTTTGGCTTCAACTGTCTCGAATGGCCTTGTGCTGGATGGAGTGAAATATAGTGCTCCTGCTACGTGTGCTCCTCGGCTTACTCGCTTGCCTCATACTACGCGATAATTGATTTTAGTCTTACCCGTGTAATAATAACCCTCTCGTATAATTCCTCCAAGTCTATATAGACGGAGAGAAAGCGTGTCTTATGAAACGCTGGAGAAGAATGAAAGGATAAGCATCAAAATGTTGTTTGCTATGTGACATGGACGGATCCGTGCAGCAGAAAACTCCTCTCAATATTCCAGCTCACTTGTCCTCCGATTGTTCTTCCACCACCACCACTCCCGCCGACAACATCTCACTCTGCACTCTAATCTCTCCTAATGACATTGAGAGTACTCCAAATTCATTTTCAGTTCAGAATTTAATGAGTAAAATCTGTTGGCATGTCTTTGAGGACAAATGGCAGAGTCAGGTCATATCATCTTGAAATTGGAGATGCACTTGCAGCAGGGAGAGCACAGGCGATAGAGAAGAAAGAGCAAGACGTTGAAAATGATGATGAAGTGAAGGATAATCACATTAGCCAAACATGGGTTGTCGTGTCGTAGTAGTACAACCACGAGAACACCAGCAATGCCGGAGTCCTCACTAACTAACTCTAAGTTAAGTACACACTTGCATAGTGCACAACCCACGAAGCCAGAAGAACAGCACTCGGGCAGAGTACCTGAACCTGAATTGAATTCAAGTGTGCGATTTACATCTTCCTACATCCACAATTTCAGCCAGACATGCCAAAGCACATTGCATCCAGCGTTCATTAACTCCAGAGGCGCTGTAAAATATATACATAGTACTTCCCTACAAAATACTTTCCGCTTACTCAACAGCCAAAAGGGAAAAGACTCAAAGAGCAAAAGGCACAAGGCAACTCTCATTTTCCAACTTCAAAGTCAAGTCAAAACTGTGTTACTACACACAATTTTGATTACATATACAATGCTACACAGACTACACACAGTCCATGCACCAATATTCCTAACTAACTCTCAAACAATGTTTTGTAATATGCAAATAAGATTAGACGCAAGTTTCATGCAAAATCTACAGTCAGGTTACATACATAAATACACACCGTGCAAAACGTAGTCGTTATGATATAGTTGGCCTGTTAAAGTTGTTGTTATAAATACTTCTATATACACCTAGCCCTGGCCAATACAAGAAACGAGCTTAATTTTGTATGGCAGAATGTCCTCGGTTTACTTTAAAGTATTCCTAATTAAATTACCTTTCCAGTCTACTCCATTCCATGTCATTATTCCTTATTGAAATGCTGAATTAGTTTTAAATTCAATCTCAGCTTCTATTTAATCAAGAAGAATATTTCAGCAGAGAAAGCAACCAGAAGACGTCACGACGAAACTTTTAAAGGAAATGTCAAGTTTGTGAAGAATACACAAAAGCTGAGTTAATTTGACGAAATGCGTAGCAGCAGCATCAGCCTCATACATGGTAATTGAATACACAATCAACCCACCTTTGGAAGGATAATGTGGCAGAGAGATGGTAATAATAACGGATGTACAAGATCTCATCTTGCTGCATTATACAGACACATCAGTTGATTCAGTTGGCAGGAACAATGCTGCTAGCTTTGCTCAGGTACTAATTGAATTAGATGGGAGTAGAGTAATGAAAGGCGATAAAAATAGCTGTTGTCGTGAATGTGAGGAGCGAAGCGGATAAAATGCCCGTGGAGTGTCGTGTGGTGTGGAGTAATGCATTTTGATGAAGCGTAGGTGTGTTGCTCAGACTTAGGCTTATAGTAATAACCCGTGAAAACAAAAGCAAGGCAGATTTATGGCAGATACACGTGAGCGATGTTCAATGTAACTGAACCGTGTCAAATCCACTCATTCACATTCTTCAAAGACACTAAGCCTTAAAGCCTTACAGTCTCAACACACCATCCCATATCTTCACATTTGCATTTCGCATCACCACAACAATATTCTTATTCTTCTCTCTCTACCCTAAATATAACAACAACACAATACACGTGTAGTCACATTGTTGTGCTTATACTCTATATACACCTTAGCAATTCTTAATTCTAGTAGTACAAACAGAAACCCGTTATGTATCTGAATAGCAGTGGTAGTAATCCCTGTCTCTCCACTACTACGAATTTACATTTACCTGTCTGTAAGTAATATCTGTAATCATGAGTTGGCTGTTATTCTAAAAACGAGGGAATGATTTGAGAATAATATTAGAATACAAATTACAAAACGTGTGTATGCTGCAGGGCGAAAATAGCCTCACCCTCTGCTAAGAGACACATAAAAGACAAGACTTAAGACAGAGCCACATTAGAGAATGATGCATGTGAAGAAGATGTGTTGGGAGGAAGAGAGTTGGTTGTAGCAAGAAAAGCAAACAGGAAAGAATGAACATAAAGCATCTCTGTGTGTATCCTGAGCACAAGTTACTTTTGGTGACTTCTGAACAGGCAAAGAAAGAGGAAGGTTGTCGTCGTGAGCCACAATGCTTTCAACTGTCACACAAACATCCTACACACAATTTACAGTGAGCCGTGCGGTGGTGTGTGGTGGTGTGCTGTCAGTTTTATACATCCATTCGCCATAAGGTGATGATAATAAAATAAAATATAGCAGAGAGCACTAACAGCCACAGCTCCACTTCACACTGCAAATGGAAACATGCACTTTGAAAACTTTTTATATCATAATTTCATATTCGCTATATTGTGCCCTGTGGAGATATTGCAGTCGTAGTGTACACAGCAGTGTACTTGCACTTGAGTACATTTCAAGTTTCAAAGTTCACCAATGTGTGTAGCTGTAGCTTATCATTGTACGACTATGATGTACAGTTCTTCCCAGAGAATGGTAGTTTCTTCATGATCACGTTGAGAGTTTAGGTTGAAAGTAGCAGGACACCTGAGAGGAAGAAGGTGAGACAAGACATGAAGCAAGTGGAGTTTACACAGTCAGAGCGAGAGCAAAGCTGCACCTTGTACAAACAGAAAAGCAGATAATACTCGCTAAATCATAATTGAAAAATTGTCCTAGAAAAGAGTATTTTTATCCCTGGAAAACAGAGCAGAAATATGTACACAGCCAAAAGAAGAGAGCTCGTGCATGTTGATGGCTCCTTCACCTAATTGCCTACGTGTACACAAGAACAGCCATTCATTCTATCACAGTTATACTGCAACCTTTAACATAACGCTCCTGCCTATTTCTCTGCCCAACCAAATTATATTTTAGCCCGAAGTGTTCACTTCTTCTGCCTATACTTGAACCTGTGTATTGCTTGACCATATAGAATTTGATGTCTGTTTGTACTTACATGCTAAGCACACAACAATCAAGTTGAACGTTTCTCTGTAAGCATATACAACAACAACATTATCATAACTTCTTTGACCTTGCTGTTTGATTTTCTTTCATTTCCGAAAGCGCTCTCCGTGAGAGTCCCATTTTATTTCCTTATACAACACACTACCCATATATCCTCTCATCTCCTTATACCCAAAATGTAAGTACAGTTAATATATAGGTATCCGTACACGTTTACATATAATGAAGAGGATGAAGTTCAAACTCGGGAAACGTGCATGCATGCATTTCTCTCTGCTATTATGGAGAACGTACACTGAAATGCTCACGTTATAGCTTGGAACTAGTGGGAGATGACTATTTGGCCAGGAAATTGAATTCTGTTTGATAATGAATGGCACAATCTATTAGAGTTGCATCCGTACACAGACAATGTTTACAGCAAAACAGAGCAGGGAGCGTTTCCTACACAATGAGTTACTAATAGAAGTGCAGCCTCTGCCTATACACGGCCCAAGAAGAAAGAACGGAGATTGCTCTGTTGCAGCAGCAGGCAGTGGCAGACTTACATGGCAATAACGTTAAGTACAAAAGAGGAGTGAAGAATAATCACGTTGAAGGCTGGAGAGGAGCAGAAGTGAAAAGACAGAAACTGTTTCCTTCCAGGAGCAACGTGCACCACAAACATTTTCGAAGCAGAAGCCAACCTACGTCCAATTATTTGTTCTGGGTTCAGCAGGTAACTTAATATCTTTTTGTGCACACAGGCCTCTGTGCTCCACAAAATATATCTCATGGAAAAACATGGCTATGGCTGTGCTTAGGCTTCCGAGCTTCCATTTATTATGCCCTCACCAGACACTGGGATGCTACATGCAACTAGAAACAGAAGAAGTATCCGAAAACGTCAGTCCTCCTCCGCGTCCGACATTCGATCCGACCCAATTCAGTCTCACCCAGAACATCGCAGGTATCTTTTTAAAGAAAGAGTCTGCCTAAGCCATTTTTCTAGATACACTGTAGAAGTACACACAGGAGAAGTTTGCTTGTGGCAGATAAGTCTGAGTGATATTCCTCTGTTCTACTTCACCCGTTTCCTTTGCTCCGTGCTTGGCATTCAAACCAGGCAAACGGATTATTCCGTTTCCTTTAAAGTTTAAAGGTAGTCCACAACAGCTAGCCACATTGACTGATTCATGGACATAAAAAGAAGTTAAAGAACTCTCGTCTCGTATACACATTGACTTGTGGTAAAGTTTGAGGATTGGAAAGGCATAGAAGACATGGATGGGCCTACGTTTTTCACTCACCTCATGCGTAGATACAATTTATAAATATATAATCATAATGAAATGAGTTGTGTTGTGTTATAGAGTCAGTTTAGATCGTGTTGTGTGTGTTGTGGACGCAAGGGTTAGCCTACATCCCACATCCGCCCGTACTAAGGTAACCAACTGTCATGTCGTGAGCCAAAGCAAACTGAGCAAAGCAACAGAAGGCTTGTTTGGACTTGCTTTTTAGCCTATCTGATTTGCTCCGCTCTAACTATTACGTCTGCTTTGTGCAAGCAGTCCGCTCACCCAGTATAAGGCTAACAATGCGATTCTAAAGATACTGCCGTACATGTGGAAATATTATTTATACATTTAAACATGCATGCACACAATTTATATATACAGAAGGGGCAATGTAGTAATTGCACTAATAGACAAAGTATTTCTTACTCTAGTAATCACAACGAGCGATAAAGGCAATAATACGAGGTGTTTGGTTTCCTCTCTCTCTCTTTGCATTTAGCGTAGAAGTTGGTTGGTTCTGACAAAGAACAGAACAGGTGAGGAGAGTTTTGTGGTCCCTATCTCCTCAATTCAATGCTCTGCTCGGCTGAGTTACATTTCATTTTTAATTTCTAAACCATATATACATCTAGAACGCGTGTAGGCACTATACTGCTGCTATAAATAAATAAGTAGCTTGTAATGTGTTTTAAATTCACTCTGACAATGACTGAGGCTTTCCATCCATGTTTACCTGTACTCTGCTGAATCTAATAATAGTTCAGATACGAAAACAGATTGAATTTGTATGGAAATCAATTTGATTTTGTTCCTTGACTTTATTGCGACATGATGATTGTGTAAGTTTGACTAAAGTGAGAAGTTTAAGTTTATAAAAGGAGACCTTAGGAGTGGAGTTGTTTGAACATGTTGTAGCGTGTACTACGCTTTATTGGATTGGGAAATGTAATTATTATGATACTATTATGGTTAGTGAGTTTTGGTGAGGTGAGATGTTGTAGTTGGAGTTTAGTGGTTTAGTGGAGGGGAGTCCGTGAGGTAAATGGAGACAAGACTACAAGGCAATAGACTAATTTCCAAGGTAAGGCAAAGGCAAGTCAACTCAATTCTCTTTTAGCTTTTGGAGTAAAAGGGCAAAGGCAGGGGAGGAAAAAGATATTTTGAGTTGGAGGATGAAGAGCACGAAATGTTTGCATGCAAAGAAAGAGCCAAAGGCAAATCAACTTGATTTCAATTTCACGAGTTGCAACTTTGAATTCAATTCTACGTGAGTGCAGAGTGGAAAAGGAATTCAAGTGGAAATTAGAGTACACTTCACATCCTTTCTTTGCAGTTCATTTTTCGCTTCCTCTCTCTCTCCCTCCTTCTCCTGTCTCCCATTTGACTCGCAAATGTTCCACCTTAGTTAGTTGTCCCTGTATACTTCTCCAACTATTGCGTAACACTTCTTCTTATTCTAAGTTCTTATTCTAAGTTCTTATTCTTACTTAGCAAAAGAATATTCTAATAATGCTATGAACCTTTCAGACACTCGCTTCAAAAACTTTTCTGTCTTTCTTTAGAATCGTACAAGTATAATAAATATGCAGATGTATGTACACATGGCTGGAGGTGAGCTACACCGAACTTAAAACTCACAGCACACTTATGAAATTTCACATCCACACATTCTACATACCTGCACAGTGCAGTTCATTATGCTCGTATGTGTAATCAAATTTTGCTTAGAATTCAGTTGCTTTTGCTGGGCTTCTCTGTTACTCGCAGTGCACTAACTAAGAAAGGAGAATAGACTTCATTTAAGTTTCGGCACAGGTAGTTTCATTTCTATTCTGTGTAATCACAGGCGCTTTTAATTGCTGGAAAGGAGAGTTCTTGAAAATGGAAGGCTGTGTGTAGCTGTGTGGACTGAGGAGCAGCCAATTAATTATCTGGGTAGGTATTAGACACAAAGTGGCTTACGTGTATTTCTATTGCCATGCTGAATACAATGCAGCTAATGAATCTTTCGTTTTGGCTTCTGCTGTGCTGTTTCTGTATGAGGCTTAGAATGGCAGCAGAAAACTCTCATCTCGCACAGCAAAACAACATTCATCTCGGCAATGCCAAACTTTTCCGTGACTTTCATTTGGTGTTTCACTCCATTAAATGCTGCAAGTCAATGCTCTTTGTGTATATCGACTATTTACGACTATTCCGTCGTAAGGACGTACGAACCAACCAACGAGGAAAGTTTATTTTCATTTTCGGTTCTGCATAATCCTCCACCACAGCAACCGCTCATCAACAACGTGTACACAAACTTTCCCTAAACACTAAACACACGACAACTGCGTCAAATTCTCTCTGCATATTTCCTCATTTCTGTCTCATTCCAAAAGTCTGGCCAATATTAAACCCGCTACTAATAATAGACATCAAACCAAATTCATTAGCAGCTACATACAATCAAATATTTTTCGCCATAGATATTCCTATTTACAGCAATTCTATACAGGTGCATAAAATATATCCGCCAAAGCATACACATACACATTTTGTGTACATTGAAGATGTTTCGGAATCTGGGACATAATATGCAACACACGGGTACCCGTTGTACTCAGGAGTCAGGCGTATATACAATAGTAAATCTTTTTTAAACGTAAAAAACGGGACGCTTAACATTAAGATATTTTTCTATTTGGATAGTGATACCGGTAACATCTGAAAATAATTATTAAAGTACCTAAGTGCAATTTAGTACACATTCATGTTCCTTTGATGATATTAAAAGGAAATGAGAAAATTTTAGGTTTTTTCAACATAGAATATCAGGAGATTAAAGGAAGAAGAAAATCTTGCCTTTTTAAAACCTGATTGTGTCCGGAGATTAAAGGAAATGAGAAAATGTAGGAATTGAAAAAATTCACATTCATCAACCTTCACAAGGTGAATGGTACATAAATATTAATCATCTCCAAACTGAATTGTGCAAGGGTTCATTTTGGGCAATCCGACAGGTGATATCAGATATCCCTATTCCCTATGCGATTCGAACCAGAGTTACTACAAACACAGCAGCGATCGAGATTCTAAGCAACGTCGGGTTTTTTCTGCCACTTTCTCTGACCTATATGATTTATTTTTTGCTTATTGCATATTATACTGCAACTCAATGACGCCTGTCTTTTCCCCTGACAAGGTGAGATTGATTTGACATGATTGTCAGAATAAGTAGAGACCAAGATGACTTGAGGAAATGCGAAACAAAGACAAAAACAGTGAAATATCTGTAAATGTACACATATAATATTCCATTTTTCCATTAAAAGAAATATAATGCCTACTACCTACACATAATACATTTGCACATAATGGAAAATCCGCGGAAGTCTTCTAGGAAATTGGAAATGGTATGTATATATAGATTCATAGAAAAGTCAATCAGATGTAATTCCTTTTCAAGGTACCCCTCATCTCATCCGCTGCGATCCAGTTTGGTTTGGTTCGGTGTAGAGTTTCCGTGTTTCGTGAATAAAACATCATTTCGGCAGATAATAATACCTATACGACCACTTTCTACAACATCAGCCAAGACATTGCTACAAACATTAAGAGTAGATATTCCGCAAATCGAGTTTGCTGCTATTATTGTTAAGTTGGTGTGGTGGTTGCGTTAAGGAGGTAGTTGTTGGATGGATGGATGATGTTGTTGAAGAAGAAAAGGAAAGATTGACTGGCCATCGAAGGACAAGTGAAAAGGAAATCAGTCTGGAATTGCCTCAGATGTATAACTCGAGTCAGTCCAAGGCAAAGCAGCCGAATTGGCAGACTTAAAGAAGAAGACAAGGACACAGTACAAAGTACAAACGACGATTTCCAAGATCATCCGGCAGCGCATGAATAACATCAGAGATCGCTCAGGCAGAACAAACCAGATAAATCACTTTCGGTTCCTTCTTCCTTTCTTTTCTCTCCGCATTTCCACAAACTCTCCGTCTTGCATAGATTCCCTGTCTCTGTCTCTATTATCCTCTTTCACTCTCAACAACATTTCCCGCACATTCCCAGTTCCACGAACACAGATCAAGTACTGAATGACAATACATCGGTGACAAGACAGGGGCAGAACGAGAGAGAGAGAGAAGCACTAATGGCATGACATTTTCCATTTTACCAAAAGCCACAGCTTTGGAAGCCCCAAAGAGGAAGGAGAGGAAGAAGCACGTCTTAGTCTGAAACTACCGCATCGATAAACAAATTAGACAACAAGACAGACGGAAACACGAGAAACAAATCAATCTCTCCCACTGCTCAACAGAATTTCATTACGTCTCCACTTTCCCCTCCACAAACCAAACAAGCAACTTTACACGTTACAAGGTGGCCACAGAGAGGTAGTAGAAATCAAATCAACAAAACTCATCAACATTCATTCTACATCGACTGAAGTGAGTGAGAGACGTAATAAAATTTGGGGTGTCCATGGCATGGCAGTCATGGCACACTGATTTCTGCTCTGTCCTTCCTTCCGTCTGACTTTATTACGCGTTGCGAAATCCGTGAGTGGGTGGCCAAGCAGCAAATCAATGAACTAAATGGAATGTTGGCAGGAAAAGTCTTTATGACATTAAATATTTATAGTAAGACGAGGTAAAAAAACAAATTCCTGTACACAACTGCTATAAATAGATTTTGACATTTCATACAAACAAATCTCTCAAATCCAAACAAAGTAAAGTGATGAATCAACGAACTTTGATACAAGAAAGTCTATACGTAATATTACGTGAATGGAGTTATTTCTGAGAGACGATCATGTTCCTTATAATATTAATCATCGGATACAGCATAGAGGAGATTAAGCAGACTGTTAACTAATTGCACTATAAATAAGTTGTTGGTCTGTGAATGATCCTCATCTCTGTCTGTGTAGAATAATATTAAATAATATTAATGGCACATATGTCGTATCATCCACTTTGTATGGAACAGTGTGTCAAAGCTAAAAAACTTTCCACACAGAATATTTCCTGATGTGTTGTAAATTCCTGTGTTGAATTTTGGTTGTGAGAGTTGATATGATTCATTTCATGTCTGGCTGAATTCTTAATTCAGTGCTGAGGGAGAATTGTGCTACAGTTGCAAGTTTCCATGCGACTGAATTGAATTAGTTATCATCAGAGACAAGGCAACCCAAACTGTACAGTTTACATTTACAGTCTGCTACTGCTAGAGATAAGTCTGCTGCTCTTCTGCTATGTACATAAAATAAGCCTATTAGCAGCAGATTACAAACAGTAACTTCAGCCCTAGCTCCACCATTTAGATAAAAGTACAAACTGTTTGCAGGATTACATGAAACATCATCATCATACTTAATAACGCAGTGAGTGAGTGTATCATATGAGACTGTGATTCATTTGATGAAGTTACACATCCACTACCAATGCGGAGATAGAGTGATACAGGCACACATTGGAAGGTAATGGAATAAAACAAACAGGCAGAGAGTTAATAATAAAGTTACGTAATAAGAACACAATACTGACAATGAGTTTTATACGAGAGATGAGAGGCAGTAAAGGGCAGATGGTCTTTGTACTTACTAAACTACTGCCATCATGTTCTTTACACTTTGTCTCAGATCTCAATTGATCTTTAGTATCTCAATAAAGTTCAATTGGACTGTTCTTTTGTCCTTTGTGTTTTATATTATCTTTCTCTGTACTAATATTATGTGTCTCTGTCTGCCCACGAGATTTAGACCAACTCTTTCCCCTCATTGTCTCATTGTCTTCTGGGTCTTCTTATTTTACCATCTCTGTGTGTTAAACTCGTCATTTCTCTTATTGTGTGTTCGCATGAGTTCACACACGTAATGTGCAGACAAAAGAGGATGATAAATTAATTATTGACAATACTACACAGGGGGTGTGTGGATTTTACTAATCGGCTCACGTATATAGGTATACGTTTCACTATGACCTATTACGTAACACGCTTTATATGTCCTTTTACTTCTTTCTGCGTGCAGAGTCGTCTCTAACGAGATTTAACTGCTACGAATGTTAATGAACTTTTTGCACAAAAGTAAACATAAAGTAATTTTTAAAATGTATCTTCCGCTTCCTGCAATAGCCTCACATAAAGATGTATCTCTCCTGCTACACTTTGCACATCATTAACTGTGTTGATGCGTAATGATCCTATTTTACTGCACTACCAAACATGAAAAAATACGAACACACAGACTGCTTAGGTTCCCATTCTAATTAGATTGAACATTTGTTTGTCTGTTTTACGCAATCGCTTTTTCCGTTTACGGTCTGACAATGAGTCAACTCACATTAAAGCACAGTTGTACAGCAGATGTTAATAACTAGGAGTAATTTAGTATTGCTACTTTAAGTATATAAGCAAGGAGGAAAGAACAAACGAGGAGACGAAGAAATGTGTGAACTTTGGATTTGTGTCTAAAAATAAAAATGTGTTGATTTTGGTACAACAAAGCAGATTAAACGGGAATGTACGGGTGAAGCAGATTGTGTGGATGGACGATGATGAATTGTAAGGTACTTGGAGCATGCTATGCACACCACCACACACACCATTATTACAAAACAAAGCCACGACAAAATCAAAAGAAAAGAGGTCAATATCCAATTGGATTCATAATACAAAATAATACACGTGAAATAACAAGAATAAGAATTTTCACATGACAAGTACAAACAACGGACATTTTTCATGCACAAGGCAAAGGCAACACAAACGCAACTATACAACGGGAATATCACTCTAAAGAAAAGACTCGAGTCAGACTTGACTTGCTAATGGTTTACTATAGGTCTGCTTATACTGTACTTCTTGTTAGTGTAGCATTATGTGTAGTAACATATTGAGCGTGTAATATTATTAAATATATAATATAGTAGTTTTAGTAGTAGTATATTACAGTACACACAGTAAAGTACCTATAGTGGTGGTAGAGACTTGTTGTAGTGAGTATGAAGTGATAAAAGAAAAGTGGATGGACATTTTTCTTGATTGTCATAATGACTGGGATAGCTATTCTCATAATAATCCTTAGCATTATTGTCTAATGCCACGTTAAGTTAACAAGTTAAACAATCATGGTGGTAGTCGCAGTCGTGGTCGGCAACGCAAAAAATAAAATAGAATTCGCACAGAACCGACAAATGTGAGATCATAAACCTTCTTAATGCCTTTACTTATGGCACTTATAGTAGCTGTGTAGTGTGTAGTTAGAAGTTTTTACAGCAAACAGATTTAACGTGTAACGTTTTCCCATGCTCTCAACGTCAGACCCTTATCTCTCACCTTAATCAAACTATATTATTGCATTTACATACATTTACATTTCATTGACAGAATTAGAAATAACTGTCGTGCACATTTACGGAGTTACGTGCAAAGGATAAAGTCACAAACAATCACACTATCTCCACATTCATCTAAACTAGATGAAAAACTTTGAAACAGTTTTTCTACAGTTAGATTGTAACATAAAACAAATAAATGCTTAAGGAGTCTGCACTTATAATATGTCTACAGTCTACAGAAACAATTGTAACGCACACAGAAGGACTAACGTTCTGTGTCTGTGCAGTAGAGATTGGAAACGCATAATTTCATTCATAAAATGAAAGAGGAAAATTTAAAAAAATAAAAAAGAAGCTCACCTGAAAAATATTGAGTTTGACTTGAAAACAGGATGCACAACCGCAGTCTAAAGGATTATCATGGTAATAAACGATTCCTCCTCCTCTTGACGAATTGGAAAATCGTTTTCCATTAGCATCCGAAAATGCATTATTACTAACTCTGAGTCCGAGTCCGAGTAGGTCAGTCGACGACAAAGAAGAGTAAGGAGAAAATTCACAAATAGGATTATTGAAGTTAAGATGAGGTTGACTGTGCTGGTGATTGAGAGTGGCGGACAGTCCCAAAGAATTTCCGAATTCTTTTTCGGGACCATTCTGACTGCCTTGAGCAATTTCCACTATTCCTCCATCCTTTGTAGGGTGTTTTGCATAGCATGAGATCGTTCTTCGGACTCTCACCGCGGAATTCTTTTTGCTTGAGCTAGAGCCGTTGTCTTTTCCGGGAGTTTGTTGGCAAGTTGTGAGAGTGCTGGTTGTAGAAACAAGTCCAACAGGACCCGACGTGGGACATAAATTCAAAGCTTGACAAGAGGAATTCAACTTGGAATCTCGACTTGTGGCTGAAGCGACATGGAAATTGCTGTGGCTGCCCCTGAAATCCCCAGTCGAGCTCTTTCCTTTGACTTTTCCATGGCAGTCGCAACCGCAAACGGATAATGACAAATTTTTGCTCTTTGGCTGCCTTGCGGGTTGCTGAACTCGACTGTTGGTCAAATAGGAAGTAGAGTAGTAGCCATTGGTTGTCACCGTGGAGATCTTGGAAGAGCAATCTCTGTCTCGAAAGGACAAAAAGCCGTAGTCATCACTTCCTTCCGGTTCCTGCGACTCTTTGAGGTTTTGGTGGTGATTGTGACTGTTGTTGTGATGGAGGAATCTGGTGGACAGTGACGTCAGAGAATAAGAATGCTTCAACTTGGACTCGCTCATTTTGTCGCCTTTTCCTCGCCCGATGATGCCACTACTCTTGTTCTTATTCTTCCTGGCCAATTTTCTCTGCAAACTCTCAAGCCACGCCAGAGTGGCAGTGACAATGGTGGCGCCGCTCTTTTCTTCTTCTTCTTCTTCTTCTGGCTCCTTGGCACGTCTTGCGATGTCTGCTTCACACACAACGCTCTTCTTGGTTCCACTAGACTTGTTTTGCTTCACTTTAACCCATTTGGACTCAAATCGTGCCTGCAACATGATTCAGCAATCAGAGTATTACAAAAATACTTAAAAATACAAAGCCTGCAAAGGAAATCTCGTCAGATAGTCAGAGGCTGCCAATGTATCTCACACTTTCTGCTTTCCTACACAACATTTCATGTTTCACAAATTCTACATACGCTCCGTCTCACAGTTCTGCAATAAGTAAGCTAAACTCCAACTTGGTTTACTTGGCCACTTCATAACACGTTCGATCACTTTACAAGTTTACATTGCAGCCACTTTTATTTACTATTGTCGAATGTCCACTCTCCTCAATGTGTGTTTTGTTTTTATCTGGTCTCCTTTCATCAGCTACAGCTCTACATAAAAACTCACATTGCTCTACCATCCATCATTAGCTTTAGGTAGGCTCTAGGCTGCGACTTTATTCTCTACAGATATACTTTCCGAGTGCACAGCTATCTCTATCTCCAGTTTTTTACAGAGCCCAGCCTGTCATGCCTGTCTGCATACAAATATGTACACATACATATCATACCTCCAATAACTAGCAGTAAAAATGCATGAAATGTACACACATCGTTCATGTGGCAGTTTTAGCCGTTTGATTTGCTTGGATTAAATGCTGCAACTTTGCCCAGTCTTTGAACATGAATGAATGTGCTCTGTTGTGTGCGCAGTGTAAGTCTACGTGTGGTACCTAGAGGAAATAATCACGTATGTTATGGCACAAACATGGACAGATTGATATAATAATTTGACTTGTAGAGTTCTATTGCATTGCATTGTGGTTTGTTGAGCAAATGTTAGACAGAATAATGTTCTCGATACCTTTAGTTTAGTGCTGTGATGTGTGACACACAACACACAGCAAATCTCATGGCAAACACACAAAATTGAGTTCAATGATAAAAACAACATCATATTCATTGAACAAGCACCAAATACTAATACAACTCAGCTAGGTCTGCAGATAACAAAGCTAATACAAATATTAACGTCCAAATCATTTACTTTTAACTCTATAGGTATTATGACGTAACAATATCCTTCCTTGTTCCTATTAGATAATAATTCCGTACCTATATTCATATTTATACTGCTAATGCCTAAATGCTAATAAAATAAAACAATCTTGTTTGTGGGGGCATACAAATATTGATACAAAATCTTAAAGCGAACGAAAAATCGTTTCCAAAATAGAAACGCACATAGCAAATCATAGATAAACTACACCGATGACTGACACCTGACAAGACATTTACGACTACTGACTTCGTCAACTGACAACCCAACAGAAACGAAAAAATGTTGCTTGCAACGATTAAAATACAATTCTATTACACAACAATTCCTTATCTCAAAATGATTACTAATCAATCCACATCTTATTCACACAATTTTTTTACCAACAAAATAACGTATGCTAAACGTTCATTTTTCAGAACAGATTGATTTTTAAGTGTGTAATAATGATAATGATTAAGAAGATTTAAATGTCTTACGTGTTAAGTTCCATATTTGTATTTGGAAGGTTCATTTTCTGGTGAGATGAAAGAAGCTGAGCCCTGACTTCCGGTTTTAGGTTTGCTCAGAGGCAGCTGTCTGTGCTTGCAGGAAGAGTTGGAGAGGAAGCCCGACGAATGACTTAGGACCCGAAGAAGGAAGAGAGAAGTCTCGAAGAAGAACTCAAACACAAAAGAACGAAACGGAACAAAGAATAAAAAGTCGACGACTGTGCGGACAGAAAAACTGTATCTTGCAGAACACAACAACAACAAAATTCACATGCACTCTTGAAATGATTTTACCACTGAAGAAGAATGTCACACAACAATAATAATACAATGGAATACAATAATGGCCTTCTTATCAGACACAAAATAATTCCCACATTAATACAGCACTACTTAACTCTTATTATACAACTTCTTCAAAGTAACTTTACGTAAAACACAACAATCACCACTGCCACTACCACCACAACTGGCAGCAACTACCAACCCTCCGCGTCAGCAACAAATGACGAGTTGATGAGTCTTGTAGTTGAGTTCAGCAAACAAATACGCAAAGTGGTGTGTGTAAAGAATCTCCGTTCTCCATGTACATTTATTTGGTGTTCACACACACACGAGACAAGTCAACATGAGAGATGGCCAACAAAAGGCACCACATGCAGTAGAGACAACGTGGACCTGGAATGGTAAACTTCAAAGTAATAACAAAAATATTAGTTTCCTCTGTTTGCATTTCTTGACCACATTTCATTTACATAACAGTGGAAGATAACAGCAGGTAAAATGCAAATAAGTCTCAGACTACAATGCAGTGACACTTTGTACACGCACAAAAGACACTCACATACATCTCCAGTCACATAACCTTCTTCTTCGCATCCCCGTTCCCTTCTACACGGAAAGACAACACAAACGATTCTCTTATGCGTTAATCTCTGCCTATACGTTGATTTGCTGACGAAATAAAAATCTTCTGGTAGTATTCGTTTTCTAAGAGACAAACTTCCACAACTTTTCCCAACTAACTCTCCTAAAAACGTTTACAGAGGAAAAAATCGAAGGATGATTCAAACGACCCCGAGGGATTGGTTCGGTTATTACTTGACTACTATTATGGTTGAGAAAAGTTTTGTTGGTGCTGAGAGAGATGATAATTCGAGGTATAGGACTTTCGAGGAGTCGTATTTCGTATAGAATGGAGGTAGTTTTATTACTGGGAGAGAGGTTGGTGGAAGACGATGATGATGTAAAAGGAAGGCTAAAGGTTCCACAAGTTGATATGTGGCCGAGTGGCTGGTACTGTGTGTAATGTTATTATGTGTTGTTTGTTGTGGAGCGGATTGGATGGATGTCAATCAAGAAAACAAGGTTCAACGTGTAGTGAGCGAAGAAGCAGAGAGAAACGCATGTGGACGTATATAGAAATGGGCAATGCGGATTGGAAGTGGTCTTGTCAAACAAGAAAAATGTATCTTTGATAAGTATGAGACTATCTGAGTATGAGCTCAGTTTTTCTTTTCTTTTCCTTCCTATATCATCACAACTCCTGTTTCGTCCTATCTCTCGTACCTTATGTATTTATAAGGAGTTCTGTTATGTCAGCCCAGCTACTAACTCTGCACAACGAGTATTCTCATTCTCAGTCTATCGACTTAAATTAAAACTGTCTTGTCTTCTTTTCTTCTGCAGCAGCAATAATGTAGCAGTAGCAGTCCTTATCCATCTATATGTCCATATCCTTCTTATCCTTACAGTTACTACATAACAATTCTTCTAGGAGGGATACGCAGAGCAATAACACTGCACTCTGTGTGCTGATGACTTACTCCTATCAGAGAGGACGTGTATTACGTAGTCACACAAGTACAAGCACCTAGAATCAAAACACACGGAATGATTGCAATAAAATAAGAGAGAGCCCTTACAGTTTCTGATTACGAATTCAACTGTGGGAACAGACGAAGGCTCAGAGGCACAGTACACACAGAGAGAGACAAAAAACCCTAGAGAGGACTTGAAGAAAGGAAGCAACCATCCCCTTCGACTACTTGGCTTGCACTAAAAGAATCTCCTAACTGAAATACATTCAAGTGAACAAAGTGTAGAAAAATACAAGGAGTTAACTTGAAAAGTACTACTAGTCGATCTATCTCACACACAGAGAGACGTAAGAAAGACACACAAGTGGAGGAGAATATATAATCATGTGGACCAACCGAATGCATAAGGGAGAGAGAGGAAGAATAAGGAGAAATACCTACTTAAGTATATAAGTGCTGTGCTAGTACACGCTGCATGCTACTCTTATACTTTATATGTATATAGCCATATACTATGTGTTCCATAGAGATATATACATTCTGCACATACTTACTGTACAAAGCACTCACACACATACACACACAAGAACTGAAAGAGCAGCCCAGAGTCTCAAACACAGACGAACGCACGAATCTCCAACATAACACAAACACAATGGGAATCTTTTACAGCACAGAGTTGAGTTGAATTGAATTGCTATGAGATGCCATGGATAGAGATAGACTTCGCTTATATAGCGAGCAGTGCAAGAAGAGTTGAATAGATTTCTGAATCTCTATCTCTGTTTGTGTTGTAATGTGTCTACACAGAACTAATGCTGTGTCCGTCTCATGGAGGTACTCCTCTCCGACTACTACAGCTCAGAGCTGCGAAGTTGTAAACGTATGGCGTGTACATGTTAGATGATGATGATGGTGTGTGTGGTGGTTGTTGTTGGTGGTGGTGGTTGGTGGTGGTGGTGAAGTTTGGCTTGGTTTGCTTCGTTTGCCTGCTTTGAGTAGTCGCCTATATGCTTTACTAGTTTCCTTTATACTTACTCACAAGACATTACACTCAACTTCTCCACGTTAAAGCACAACTCAAAGCAACACAAACAGCAACAGCACAGATATACGATATACACTTACATGTACAGTACACACCACACTTACTTACAAAACACTACATGCGACACAGCACAATGTAAAATATCAACAGCAAGAATATATACAAGTCAGTTCAAGGTACTAACTACTTACTTTACTTCTTTAGTTACCTACTGCAGTTCGTACTTACATTATTTTACATTAGACTCTCAGCAGAAGTTGTATAGAAGTTTTAAAGTACAACTACGTACTTACTTTACAACAACTACGACGGCAAACAGTTTCAGCTGAGTGAATTGAGTGAGGGTGAAGTTGTCTTGTCTTATGATGGAGTTATATAGCAGTAATCTCGTGTAGTCATGTAATGTAACTAGTATTATCGCTATCTCCTTCTTTCTTTCCATCCATTTCTACTTATTTTATACACAATTCACTCCATTTGACTCTATTTCGTAGAATATACGTCTCTCTGTGTAGCTCCAGCTTTGTCAGCGTGCAGTTTCAATTGTACAAGCACGAAATGGGCAATGGGATGGAATTATATGTACAGTAGGTATAGCCTTACACACACAGAAGAGATATCCCTACCATATAAAGTAGATAAGTACACAGAGGAGATACGGAGATAGTTTTGTGATGTGTAAGTGTAGTATACGGTCTGGCGAGAGAAGAAGTTGAATCTAGGCAAGATAAGTTGTGTGTGTATTATGTTATGAGTGAAATAAGTGAATCTTTTGACTGCTTATCCTTACAGGGAGACGAAATGCACACGAACTGCACTGTGTGCAATGTAACAGTAGGAGCTTAGGGCTTTTAAAGCCTTCGTACAGCACACTACACACGAGCATAATAATATTATATATTACCACAAGCCTATATCACAAGATATGCCTATAGAGCCTGTATATAGACAGAGAAGGCAGTAAAGCAATAATATTAGCAAAAAGCAGGCAGTTTAACTGACAGAGGCTGTTCTTGTGTGTATCTCTCTGTGAGTGAGTACAAGTAGTACTTTAGTTATGCCTGTGACTAAGGGATACTTGTAGTTGTGTCTTAAGAAATATTATATAGAGGCGAGCAAAGGAAACCAAGTGATTTCAATCCAAAGAGCCCTGCCATGCCAATGCAATGCAATCCCAGCCAAGCCACGCTTCGATACGTTCAACAAAGAAAGAAAGGAAGGGGAATGACCCAGGAGGACGCCAAAGACAGCCACACTCAACTGAATTCAATCTCACACTCTGCGCTCCTCAAACTCCTCATCACCATCATCTCAGTCTCTCCACTACACTCACACATATACATAAGTATATACATACACCTATATATACCTATATACAGAACATAATACAATAGTCAACGACGAAGGTTATTCTGCTGATATTCTTCATCATCATCTTCTTCACATCCCATCAACATCAGCCCCATTATTCTTACATCGCCCTCCTAGTCCACCAACAAAACGACGATGAGCTTTTTAGTAGAGCCAGCAATCGTGTTGTAATTTGTAAACGTAGCAGAGCGTCGTATACCGTCGCTCTGTCGTCTCTTTAGGTGCTGCAGTTACAGCTAAGCTCTCAACTCGCATAAACTTCTCAGTCTCTCTCTGCAGGCTCTTCTTTCGGTGAGTGAAGCAAAGACAGAGACTGAGAGTGAGTGAATGTGCATAGAGACTGAGAATTATACGACCATCCTAATAAGAGAAGGAGAAGAAAGGAAGGAGGTAGAAGAAAGATAAAGAGAGAAGCAGAAGGTATGGAGGTGGAGGTGAAGCAATGCCCATCATCATCATCATCACATTTATTCCACTCTCTGCCACTAACAGCACCACAGCAAAAAAACCCAGCTCTTATTCTGCTGCACTTTCTGCAAAACAAATCACAACCATTCTTATTATTATCCAAACCTATAGAAAGGCTTCGATACACTCAGACTGACTCACATCACATAAGATCCACATAAGATCCACATAAGATACACATAAGATACATAAGTAAAGACTGCGAGAAGACACATACATGCACATAAAAGATCCGCACGACAGACAGACAGGATACAGCTGCAAAGAAGAAAATAAAAATGCTCGCAATTTGTTTGGTCAGGTAAGCAGATAGGTAAGTAAAGTAGGTAAGCTACACACACACACACACACATCCAGCTATATACGTTTACTCCACTACTACTACTAAAAATAAAAGTAAGAGGTGAGCCAAGCTTTGCTTACGTTTATTTAGTATGGAACAGCCCTACACACTTTTCAAGGTGTACTTTTGTGTGTACAGGTACAAATATCTTTTCGGATATTCCTATCGTCCTAATCTTTTTCCTAATCTTCTCAATATTCTTGTTCTCACCTGCTGGCCTGTCTGTCTCACCACACAGTTCATGTTACACAGAGATACTCCTTATAGGCATTGCTTCATAAGTATTTGCTACTTACATATTTCCATCTATTATACGCATACGACTGTTGTTGTTATTAGCTCACCTGGATTTGGTCTCTGATCGTTTGATTCTTCAAGTATAAACACGAACGAAGTTTCTACTGCTACGAATGTTCTACGTTTCTTGGGCAATTCTAACAAGAAAACGTTGTGACGTTGTATGCTGAGACTACTGAGGAGGATGAGAATAAGACCATAGAGGATTTTTTCAGGATTTCTTCAGACAGAAAATGGATTTAGTGTTTGAAAATGGTTTGGACGAAGGAATAGGCCAAGAGAAGAAGCAGAGAGAGAGGTTATTTGTATTGTGGGCATATGCCATGACATGCCGATCCAAAATCCAAAAGCAAGACATAGCCAAAAGGAAACGAAAGGAAAGCATTTAGTGTGGAAGAAGTTTTATATGATTATATTTACCTTTACTACTGCTTTGACTCTGACTGTCTGCATGCACACGTTTTACACTCAATTCTTCAGAGACTGCTTGTATGTGCGGCTAAACATGTAAAGAAACTCTAAAGGGATGCATACATATGGACTAAACGCAAACGCTCGCTCAGTTTATTAAGCAGGAACAACACAACAACTTTAAACCTAAACTCAACTCTGGTTTTATAAAGCAGTTTGTCTTTGTTACATTTATTACGCTGTACGGACAGCAGGGTAGACAAACACATGAAATACGACTGTGCTACACCACATAGACTACATAGACTACATACCCAGTTGCTATGAAAGAGAATAAATAGAATCTACGAATACAAACACCAAAACACACACAGCCACCAGAATTAAGTGCATTGCGTTAGTTATAGTAAATAATTGTAATGGCATCTGTAGGACTACCACCAGGCCACAAACACTTAGAGAGTCAGTTTGTTAAACCAAGCCATAGCCACATCACATAACAACCAACACAACAACAATAACAACAACAACAAGAGCAGCATATAACATGACACAAGAATAAGACAACCCACTTAAAATGTCCAGGTTGGTTAATAGACTGTAGGAGTACATAAACAGACTTCAATTCAACAATTCAATTGCCTTTTTGCCCTAACGAGAGAAAGGTTTTCACGTGAATCAACTCCAACTATTAAACCTTATTCAAAATCTTCTCTCTAGTAAATACAGTCAAGAGTATGTATGAGCATTTTACCAACAATTGCTATACGAGCATTTAGCATTTATAGTTGCTCGTATAAGTTTTAGTGGTTTGTGTTAATAAACATATAAATGTAAGAATAGGTCTAAAGCATTGGACTGATAATAATGTGTTTAGTTTAAGCACTTACACACATTAGCAGTAGTAGCACATGAAATCACATTACTATTTATATCCAACTACTACACACAGTCGTACTTAAAGCTTTATTGCTACAAAACACAACGAACGTATAAAATGAAACGATAGGATAGCGTGTGTTGATGTGGCAGTCCATATAAGTCAAGCAATTTAAACTTGGGACTGCAGCACATTCAGATACATTTACAATTACATTCTGCTTGTACATTTTAACTTTATAAAGATTGTTCGAATTTATATATACAATGTGTTTTTGAGTCTGGTGAGTAATAGTTGTAGTAAGTAAGCAAAAGAGACTCTGACGTGTATTATTAGGATGTGGATGGATGTATAAGTAAAAGATATATAAGACAGCGAGTAGTAATGATATGGGATGAGATTAGACTGGATGGAGATAATGGGGCTACTACTACAAATATTAAACGTAGATAGAGATTTGAGTGCTCTCCACTCTAATTATGAAACTTATCAGGGTATAAATTACCAGGGCAGGTCAGTCGTCAGTAACTGCACGCTGTTCTTGCTAACAACATCATTTTCAACTGTACAGTCCGTTTCTGATATGTACTAGAGGAGCACTCAAAACACACTGCCATAGTGCACCCACTTCTTATTCTTATACACACAGTAATAATAATAATCCCTCTACGTGCTATAAATCTTTTGAGCTTTACATTTCAACTCTCATAGACTTCTCTAATCCCATATAATTAACAATAAGTCCACAACTACCTTTTCTCTCCAATGCATCTCGTATCAATTCTGTAGCAATGCTGTGCTGCAGACCAAAATGCAGTTTCTATTTGGAGTACAAGATTCATATTAAGATTCTCATGTGGGGAAATACCCTTCTTATTTCTACAATTAGTTTCGTCGATTTAGAAAATTGCTTATAAATCTGTTTCACCTTTGGCTTTGCTTTACTTTGCTTAATATTAAATGTAGCTGTAGATTCAGCCTCTGCCTGTATTAGATGCACTGTGGGAGAATCGCCTTGTAGTGTGAGTGTGTAAAAGATCTTATGGGATTTATTGTTATTGCGCTTTTGATCCAGTACTACTTTATATACATACGGTGGTAGTAGTAGACATCGTAGTAGAACTAGATTGTGGTAGATGTGTATGATTGTAGCTCTGGGTGCTGTTGTAGATTTTTTAGGTGCAGGCCAAGAGTAAAGTATAGCGATACTATTATGTAGGTATATACATTTTGATATTTTCATGTGAAAACTGATAGGAGAGTGGAGTGATGATGATGTGTAGAGTTTGAGTAGTGTGGATTGCAATGTTGTGGGAAATGGTGATTTCATTGTCCATGGCAGAAGAGCAGTCGTGTCGGTTCCTTCATTGTTCGTGTAAAAAATTAAAACGACTTCTACACACCATTGTGCTGATAGAAACACGGACGGAGTTTCTTCTGCAGTACAATTACATTGCACCATCTCATCACAATTTCAAGCAAAGTCAAGGAACAAGGATCCAATAGGTCTATGTATTTTTATTGGGAACATAGAATGGAGTATATATATAGGGGAGCATGTATAGGGATGTATAGGGATGCTGTTGAATGAGAGAATATACTGCATAGTTTATTCTTATTGTTATCGCTGGAAAGAGATGCGGAGGAAAGGAGAGTGTGAGTCTAGATTTAGTGGTTGTATTTGTGAGTAGTAAGTGGTTGTGGAGCTGCAACTGACTTGCTCCTGGTGATCATGAAATGAGCAGATTCAATTCATCAAATTACTTTGAGAATTTTCAAGGATACAGGATAAATAGATAAATTGAACACGTTGCTTCAGGTAGTCGTAGTTGCAGAATAATTGAAGACAGGTAGGCCGAATGTGTGTGAGAGAGATTTGCAGGGTTGTGCTGTACCTTACCGTGTGTCGTGCATGCAGAAGGTTTATTCTAGAAGAAGTACTCAGATCCACTGGCCTTTCTTATAGGCACTCTTTGGCTTAACGATCCATTCTTCTGGTGCAGCACAAATTTTTTGGCATAAAAATAACTTTTTGCAATTTACGATGTTGGATAGGTCCCAATTAGAGCTTTATAGGATTATTGCATTGAAATGAAGGACTCTACTGCTACTAGTTACGTACACCTGAAGAATTGTCTCTACAGACATTCAGCACAATACCATTTCGTGTACTGCAAAGCAATAAAGATTTAAATTCTCATCTGTCCTGATTTACTATTGTCAATTTCTGTCTGCACTCGGTCTCTTCGGCTCTGCCTTCACGCATTCTCACAGATATTTGCATGTTTTCGTACACTTCATTATTTTGTCGACTGTGATTGTTAACTGTACTAATAATTTAGTTGTAAATGCTTTTATAGGTGGATGATGGTGGATGATGTGGTAGAATGAAGGTGAAGTGTTTCTAACAGAGAAGTGTCTGTAGAGAGAGAGAGAGAGAGACGTAGTCATGCAGCAAGCATTACTTCATGTATAAATGGCTGAGTTCTATTCTGTTTGCAAATGGGATTGTAGTTGGAGATGATAATATTAAGTACAAGTCTTTGCAATTGACTTTGGTATGTGAAATCTGATCTGTTATGCTGCTCATAATGTTCATGTTGGGTTATAGATGTTACTCGACTGAATCAGGTCACTCGTAGCAAAAATCAACTCATTTTTTCGTGCTTCCACTCCGAGACTCTGTGCAGTAACATTCTTGCATTTTATACATTTATATCCATTCTATTCTGTAATCCAAACAACTTCTACATTTGTCTATCGTATCTCTAGGCAAAGTTCATAATTACTAACTGTTATTAACACTTTTTGCCCAAGCTCCTTCCTCCTATGTTATGTGATGTCTGTGCATGTGAGACTCTACATGTATGAATGTATGATCCATTTTCTTATATTACAGCCTTAGTAAACTTTCTATTTAGGTACGCGATTATTATGTTTTTTCCCGTTGTTAAAAATCCGAAAACTTTTGGGCGTACACATTATAGTGACATTTTTACAACAGTTATAAGTTCTTGAGTTGTATACCGTTCTTGTATAGATCCAAATTCTTGTTCCTAATGGGAAAGCGCATGATTTGCTTTGATACTTAATTGCTACTTAATATTGATACTTTAAGTCTTATCGATTTGATTGCTTTTGTTGGGAATTATCACAACTATAATTCATTATGACAGGATTAACTTACCTATTAAGTGTATTAACTTTTACACACATACTATTCATTAACTTATAGCGAAAAATCTCGAGTAATTCACATAACAGAAGTTTACACGTTTTACTTTTTTACAACATAATTAATTAATAATTCAGTGTAACTCGAATAAATTCCATAATAGAATTGTGGGAAATTGGCTATAAAATTACATATGATATTTGAAGTTACAATCAGCATGTTCAGAAATAAGAGAACCCGTTGAATTATACTGCTGACTTAATTCATTTGGGATACCCCTATTATTTTATATTTGTTGCAATTCTTGATATGAAAATATAATTTGTAGTACATTTCTTGCACATTACGAATTTGCATTATAAAAATGATACACAGGTTGGTGTAGTATAGGTACTAGGTAGGTACTAGGTACTAGGTACAGCAGAAACTAGTTCATAGGCAGTACAGTGGCATTTTTGCCTGTTTCTAATATTAGAGCGTTGGATAGAGAAGTGGTAAATTTTTACTTTTTATTAGGAGCCGAAACAGTTTGGTTTCTGCTGAGTTGAGGTTAAGTTCATTCGTTTACTTTTATTTTTATTTCCACCATTCTTGTACTGATTGTGAGTCTCTGCGTGAAGTCAAGGAAAGCTGTCAATTGGATAATGATAATAAATTATGGCGATGGCATTTTAGCATTTTTGATTCGCAAATTCTGCAGCAGTGAGAAATACATAAATAATATCTAATGGTTGTTACAACGTGAATCACAATAAAACTCTTCGGAATAAAAAGTTGAGAGTTTTAGCATTTTATTAGCAAAGACTGTTTGTTGTGTATTTTGGAGGAGAGTTTGCATTGGCTGTCGTAGTACAGAAATGCAGCAGTGTACACATAAAATGGCGCTTATGGTGGATTGTGTGTCTGTGGACTGGAAAGATTTTTTGTATTTCTTTGTTGTGTGGAAGTATAAATATAGGAATAAAATATAGGAATATAAAAGATTGTAATATATTGTGTGGATAGACGAAGGAGAGGATTATCGCAATACATAAATAATGACAGCACGGCATTATATTGGCATGGGAAAAAAAGAAAAGTTGGGAAACCAAAGGAAGCTTGAGTCTCTGTGCATAGCTGCCCAACCAACCAACCAGTCAACCAAACCACACCGATGATTCTCTAAGAAAGAATTCTCCGTGGAAAAAACGAAAAGTTTATTTAGCAACAACTGTGGATGTCTTTTAACTTTAACTCGTCCGTCTCTCACTCTCTGTGTGTCTGCCTCCATTTTTTCCTCTTGACTCTCTCGTGAATTGTGTGTTGTGAATTGTGTGTTGTGTGCATTTGCAAATTCTGAGATAGGACTATCTGCATGTACCACGAGGTACCCAACCAACCTACCCCTCCACTCCAAACACAAATACTCCACAAATAATGCAAAGGAAATCCATGCACTGCGTTTTGTTATCTCTCTCGCAGATTCCAAGTCTATTCTCGCAGACTATTGCCATTCTTATTTTTATGTTCATTTGATTTGCATAGAGTGAAATATGCGAAAATAAATGCATACAAAAGGTTTGAGTGTCTAGTGCCTACTCCCAGTGCCCATGTCCAATCCTCTTTTCTTCTCCGTCTATTTTGCTCAACTAATTCCAACCCATGCTCCTTCACACAGAACCATTACACACAATGCAATTTCATTTTTCTCCTTCTCTCAAGACACTTTTTCCTGTCGTAAAAACACACAACTACACAAAATACAATAAAACAACAAAGTGCAATGTGCGAGCTTCAGAGAGAGATGAGAATCACAACACATAGGCCTAATCTTAGAACTACTTCCATATATATGGCATCTCTATATTACGTACTCACATAATCACAATAATGCAAGCAGAAACTAAGCAGCATATTATAAGCAAATAGTACGAAGAGTGAAATGGCAGAGGAACGCACGGTGTGCATGAAGCAATATTAAAGTGACTGCGTTTAAAAATGCATTGAGCTGAGATTCGTGGAAGAAGAAGACTTAGAGAAGAAGAAGACTCAGAAGAAGATTCGACAATACAAAGCTGCAGCTCAGACTTCCATTCTTCTCATCATCTGCAAAAGATTCGCTCACTCAATTCTTCGCAGTAGACTCTATCCGAGTTTCTCACGAGTATTTCATCTTTGACATGGATGTTATTTTCATTTTTATTCCTAGCTAATTACTATGATGAGAGATGACATTCATGAGACTTCACTACTAAAAACATTTTCCCAACTACAACACCCCAGACAGAACTACTTCCACAACAAATCTTCAAACATCACAAACGCCTTTTCAATTTTTATGCACAAAATTCGCAATCTGTTCTTATGACTTGCTTTGCTAACAGTTAAGGCATTCGTTTAAATAACAATAACAGCAATGTGTTATTATTACGCGTACTTAAAGCATTAAAGAGAGAATCTGCATTGTACTTTTTAGTAAGACACACCTAGAACAACTCTTGGGATTGTAGAAGCAGTGTGGTCAGCTTTCAGTTTTCCTAACATTAAAAAATGAATGAAATAATCTAAAAGGGAAGTTGATCAAAGTGAGAATAGGAAGAGGCTTTAAAATAAATGTCTGTCCTTACATGTTCAGCTTGAACATCCCGTGTCCTACAATTTGCTTAATATCTAAACTATTTATGCTGCAGTAGATTAACACATTTGAGTTCTGGACGATGAATGAACCATGGCTTATAGCATTACAAGTGACGCAGAAGATGAAAGACTAGTAGCCGCCCTTAGTACAATGTTATCTTAATGGAGTATTTAATGAAGAAGAAGAACTCCGAGTCTCTGGCATATCTCATGTTTGTTCGATGATTGATGAATGCCATTGCTGATGTTAAATATTTGTAGCAATAAGTAAAGAAAACAAACTACAAACAAATCATTGATATCAACAGACACTGTCAATCTTATAGCTACTGGCTACTGTATAAGTACCGTGCGTGCGTGAATGAATTTCTGCATTCAACCGACACTTACTATAATTGCTGTGTTATAATTATGAAAATAAACAGACAATTATAAACAGAAATTATGCCCATTATGTCCCATTAAGGGATACAACTGCGAATGTTTATGGCATACCATCAGTTGGTGCCATTAACTCTTTCTTGTTTGTATATTTTCATTTCCACAGTAGAATATTTTTTATTTCAGTTCCAGTAATAATGACGCTAATAGACGTCTTCTTTTTCCTGAGCTGTAAGATTTTTTGCGGTAGCTTCTTATTTCCTATTCAGGATGAAGAACAAGAAGAGCAGATAATAAGTAAAAGAAGAAGAGAAAAGGAAAAAGCTTAGGCCTAAGCCTTGGAAAGTATAAGAGAGATTATGATGACATGACATGACACAAACACAAATACCTTTGGAGAAGGATTCTCTGTATAATAATTTTTGCTACTTTTGGTATTTACATTGCATCCCAATAAATCATTCTGGAATCCCCAAGCCTCTCCTCCATTTCTCTCTCTCTGGAGAATTCCCTGTGCCACACAGCAAATAGACTTGTGTGTTACGTGAGACGAGATTGTATGTAAGTGAGTGAGTGATAGCAAAGGCCACGATCGCATTATTGTCCGCATCTTCTTGCTGGTACAAGGATCAGTCTCACAGAGCATCTTCTTTTCATCCGTTATACCATACACTGCAGCCTTAGTACTGTAAGTGGCTAAACCGAACTAAGGTCACTCGTCCCATACCAGCAAAAAATCCTCAAGTAACAGTGTCAACGTCATATCTCTTTTTCTTCTCGCCATTTTTCCTCTATATAGAATTCTTCCTTTGTATAATAATCCGCGTGGTCTTCTACACATAAATACAAAGCCTTGTGTAAAGGATTACACATACAAGCTACGTCTACTATGAACTAGAATTGTAAATACAATGTGCAACAATAATAAAATATGTAATACGATCCCCTGTGTAATAAAATATCTTGAAGGACCATGGGGTATATATAGCAGGAATGTGTGTGTATGTTTTTTATGTTGGAGCGTGAGTGTTGTAATATATAGACTTAGTTAGTTAGTTGATTTGAGTTATCCTGTAGTGAATCTGAGTCTCATCATGCCGTAGTACAGAATGAGCAAAACAAAACAAGTGAACAACAAGGAAAGAGAGTTCCACGAATCATCATCATATCTTGAGAGTTTTAGCGTGGGACTGCCACTTTTCTTACGGCATTCCATTCCTCAGACTTTAGCTGCATGCATTTATTATGCACCATATATTTATTAGTGCCCGTAGTAATAAGTAAACTAGTGCCATGTACCTTGTACTCTTCAGAGTGCAATCAAATCATCATCATTTCTGTGAACAGCCAAGGCTCTGTAGAAAACCTACAAAGTATAAGAGAACATCCAGTAAATATTCCACACACACAGCGAGAAGAAGAAAGAAAACGTAGAAGAAGACGGAGCATCTCAAATCGCAAATGATCTAGAATTACATTACTCTGCATATTTCTACACGTAAAATAAAAATGCAAACTAAACTTGGCTTATTCACACTACAACCACCATTAGTGATTTCCCTCTATGTCTAGGCTCCTCTTATTTTTCCACAACCACTGCCCTGTTCTTCTCGCTCACATTATTATTATTATAAGCTTCTTCTGTTTTTCTCTCGCGTGAGTAGTGTTTGTAAAAAGATGTGTATTCTGGTAAGTGTAGCATTTTAACATATTCTACAGAGAAAGACACGTAGCGCTTGTTGCACCGTTCAAACTTAGAAGTTTGCAAGTGGTTCTAGTTCTCGTAATGGAGCAAAAGGAAATTCATTCATGTAACAATAAAATTATAAGGCCGCTTTGGCGTTTGGGCTGATATGAGTGTAATATGAGTAGAATATGATGAGTATGCTATGAGTGTTGGCAGAGAGTGAAGTATTATGGAGTGGCAGAGTTAGGTCTTGTCTCGGTAAAAAGATTTTTTGTTTTTCTGTTGCTGGGAAGGGAAGGCTGGTGAGAAGAAGAAGCTGAGTCGGTTGTGGTCGCCCGTTCTTGCCTTAGTCGTCCAATTGGCCATTTAGTTGATTTGACTGAAGGTATTCTACATAGCAGTACGTGCTCTATATGCTCAACGACTAAAAAGTCAAGAACATGAACATCCCACCGGAAATTAGCCTGAGCTTTAATTCTGAGACTTGAATAAGTACAAGGCATGGTGTGCACTCGCCATGAGTGCAATGCAATCCTAACCAATTTAAATCGTGGAGGAATGAAAACTTACAGTTTTTTAAAGGAAACAGCTCAAATGTGCACACAGGAAAAAATTTCTCTCCAAGCATTAGTTAGTGTCAGCTTGTCACTTGCTGCTGCAACATTAAAGTTTATATTACACAGAAGGAGTATAAAGTACAGTGAGATAGAACGTGAGACTGGGAGTAGTAGCCAAGTAGGATTATGTCCTTTGATGATTTCATCGTTTGCACTGAGAAAAGAAGAAAAACTGATTTTTGTGTATCGTACGACGATCTGAGTTCGTGTATTACGAAGATTTGCTTAGTGAGTTACTGTAGTGAATGTGTTTGTGTGGATGATGTAGCGATGTTATGTTTGTGTGAGAAATGAGAGAACTGTAAGAGGAGAGTTTACAGGTTGCTTACCTAAACTTCTAAATTGTAGTTTCCTTGACATGGTCAATAACGTTAAGGGGAAAAAATTGACTTTGGCTTTGTAAACACAAACAATGCGATAAAACGAACGTAAACCTCAGAAACCTCAATAAATTGAAGAATTGCGAGATTCAAATGCTCAAATAACACTTTCAATTGAAATTTACATTATGGCATTCCATTGTTCGCATTATGGACGCTCTATGACTCTGTCTCTCTCTCTTTGTTGCTCCTCACACTCATTCTCAGTCTTTACAGCAATTCAAGGAATTATCATGTAAATTACGAGCATGTATGTATCTAGATACAACAGATGTAAGAGTTTTCCCTGTATAAGCCTTGTTTACACGATAAATCATCATGTAGATATACCTCTCGCAGTAGTCAGCACTTTACATGGCTAAATTCAGATTCTCTCGTTTTTCTTTTGTGTTTACTGCAAGTCTCTGCGTAGTCTCATCCCGTGTGCTTTGCTGTGCTGGTAGGGTGACAAATGAAATTCATGATAATTTACTGTGGCGAATTTTATGTGTGGTTTTCATTTGTTTAGATTTCCATGTGTATACAGCATTAAATTTACCATCACACCACTCGGAGAGTCATACCAGAGACACTTTTATGTTTTTAGTTTGTAATGTACGGTCCTCTTAGTACGAAAAAATGTAAAAAAGCATTTAAAATGTACTCTAAGAGAAAAACAGTGCTAAGGTTGTTGTCTTGAAGTTAAATATTGGTAAAAGTATGTTTTGAAGTCAATGCAATATGAAATTCTCTGTTTAGCCATTAAACGACTGATATTTCCCATGTACATACATAATGATGCTCATGTTGAAATATTCAGTGGACTGAATGACGTTGGGACGACATGACGAACTCTAAACGAGACGAGACAATTTTCCAATAATATCAAATTACGCATTGAAGACAAAAAAGAAGAAAAATTTCTTATCATTACGGTTAACGAGCCGCAAATAAAAGAAAATTGCTTTTGTAACAGAAGAAGCTGAAGCACAGAGCGGGAGTGCACATGTACTTCACTTACATTCACTCCCATTACAATAAATGTATGTCGAATTCCATGCCATGTCTATATGTAGAAATCGAGTCAATGTATTCACAATGCACTGCGGTCATCCATATAAATTGAACAAAGTCCAAGTGTGAGTCAGTCAAGTCATCACTTTTAAAACTAAACCCATATCTACAAGAACTGACAGCTTTAAATTAATACTGCGTTAAGGGATTATGTGCATCTGACTCATTTATTTTTATGTACTCAACTTCCTGGCTCTCTCATATCACACTATCACATATTATTATTATCATAGCCATGATAATACACTTGTCAGAACGGCAAAAATTTAATGTGCATAAAATACAAATAATGCGGAATTACATGCGATAAAACAACTGCAATTATTTTTTTATAATTATGACGCGAGATTAAGTAATTGGACAATTAATTTTAATTTGTTTGTTTGTTTTCAATTTTAATTCAGTTTGTGACAATTCTGTTATGCAAATTAACCATCACTGCTTTATTTGCATCAATAGGTCGGCAACTGTTTGTCCTTAGTCGGTCTATGCTCCTACATCAAAACGATTTATTATTATGATTAAAGACAAACACATTATAAAAATTGTCTCACAAGTTTATTGACCATAATATAGGCACTAAATTTCTACATGTAATGTTATATACACAGATGCATAAACGACGAATTAATGTATACACATAATCAAAAAAATTGCGGTGCTTGTAGATACGAGTTAGAGAATTATTTACAACATAAATAATGTGAAGACAAAAATATTGTTGTTAATTTATAGAATTGATAGATTGCATCCGGTGTAATTAAGTTAATGGTCAATTGAAGATTTCAGATTCAGAAGAGCCGAAATGGCTACAAGTATAACAAGAATGATTTTAGACATGATTAGAAGTAAAGAGGTTACATAAGAAAAGTTTAGTACGTGTTTATTGCTTTTACGGCCTACACAATCGAGAGTAGGCAATTAATTAAGTTAATGATAATTAATTACAACACTTAATTACCTCTGCTATTCTTCTAACTTTACTATTGCTATTGTTCTGCATTTTATTTCAGACTTTTTTAATTGACTATTGTTCGGCTACAATTATGGGACGCAAATACGCTACGTGCATGTACCTTGTAGGATTAATATTACTGTTGTAGTGTTTGTCAATTAACATTCAATTAATTTCAATGATGATGAGGAATTTGCGACTTTTACGGTGAAATGCTAGTGTTGAAAAGGGATTTAAATGTGTGTGAGTGGTGCATAAGGAGATGATTATGTGAGGTGTAATTGTACACGGTGAGGTGATTGTGCCATCTGACACAAGTGGTGTGCATAAGCAAGAAGAGCTGACAGATTGATGATGACAGCTTAGCTTGAGTAACTACAACTACAACGTGTAAATTATACGCTGTGTTCTATGATTCTTCCATGTCTACGGGGAAGATGCAGTGACTGAATGATCATCCCTTTACCCCAGAAGTTACCACTTGCTTCCATTCTCGTCTCTTCTACTCCAAAAGTGCACAGAGAGACAACGAGAGATTTTGTGTGGCTGTTATGGCACAAAACGAATATATTTTTATATGCACGTAGTTGTGTTTGATGTTGCAGTTGGGGTGGTTGACGTAAACACGCCTTGAGATGAGATGAGAATCTGCGGTTAGTTTGTATTGTATCTTGTATCGTATTGAAAAACAGTTCCTGTTTTGTTTCCTGTCATGTCATGTCATGAAATATGCACAATCAGTTAAGCAGAGCATTTCTTCTGCATCACTTAACCAAATTCAACCACAAAATGCAAATAATATTTTAGTTCTCTACAAAATAATCTCACTACAGCAGCCTTCGCCATTCTACGATAATATTCTCTGGACTATTACTACAACCACTATTTGCATTTTTACATTGGATAATTCTCCACAAAAGAGATAATATTACATATGCCAGTGCAACACTTGTTGGTTGGTGAGTAGTGTAGTCCATTTACTTCCATTTAAATTACTCACATTTCACATAATAATGGACGATCACAAAGGCAGAGTGACATGAGAAGGATTTACATGTACATAACTAAACGAGTCTTTTAAGCGGATGATTTTTTGCAAACGAGAGCAAGAGGAGTGGATGAAATGCATTGCCGTGAGATTACATGACGGGAGGACGCTTGCTGTTGTCATTTTGTAATAGATACTTACTCTTCCGTCGTCCCATTTAACTAAGCTCCAAACACAACAATCTCTGATCTGCTTTTTATTTTTATGTTACTAAACCTTTCTCAACAGCCACATATCATTCTACGTCTATTGCTCTACACAATTACAAAATTACACTCATGTTAGTACTTAGAACTTATCGTTAGGTATATACATTATATACATCTGAAGCAGTTTCTCTGTGCGAGACGTAATACCAATTTGCCTACTGCAAAATAGTGAATGTAAGTAATACACCGAAAATACTACACACAAACATTTTCGACATCGCACTTCCCAATCCATCCCACTCACTCCACTACTATTAAAATGTAAGGCAAATGTGAAAACTGTTTATTACACTGCTTTGAACAATAAAAGAAAATATTGCATGATACTTTTATTTTATGTGAAGCTGAAATGATGTTCCACAAAAGTACTTTATATTTTATCTGCATTTCATGCAGTAATTAGTAGTTTGTGGACAAAATCAATAAAAAATTGTGTCATGCAATTATATGTGGTCTGAATATTATCTACAAAGGAGAAGGACTAAAGGACATTTCTTGGCTCTTTAGTATCTTTAGCGAACTAATAGCGAAATTGATTTCATAACATTTTGAACGCATACACAATAAATTGCCAAAACTAGAGACGAGTACAATGAGACAGTTTAGTTTTCATTTTACATGTCCATGAATTCACAGACAGAGATGCCCTTAAGTTAAGAGTCCACTCGACTCATTTCCCGTTGTTGCGTTACTGCTTAATGTATATGATTAATGCATCCATTATCCTTTATAATAACAATTGCCTATAATAATACTTGATACAGAATGCCTGACTCATGATTCATAATTCTTTTATCATAATCCACTTAACTAGCTACGGCTACATATGACTCTATGACCCGCACATGCCACATTGGCCAATACAATCTTTTTGTAATATTTGCACATTTCATAAATTGAATTTTGACTTTTGTGTTTTGTGCATATATACGAAATCATACGATAGGTAAGTACAAGTACCTATAAGTTGTAAGTGTAAATGGGATTTCTTTATGTAAAAACGTATTGTATGCTGCATACGATTGCATTAAGTTTATTATATGGAAATCAGTCGAGGGAAATAATACATACTACATAAGTTATAAGTATAATGCAAATAATGCATCGCATACTTACTTGGAAGTTTACAAGGTGACACATTAAGTAGAATGAGTATATGATGTAGGATAATGAGAATGATAGAGAAAAAAGTTTTTCTAGGTCTTCCACTTCTTTCGAACTTCTTGACAGTCTAGGTAAATGTATGACTTCGTAAACTTTACTATCGTTCTTGTAAAAAAATACAAACTACCTAACTATTTAACTATAGCTATGTCTGCAGTAATTAAATATATATAACTTACAGCAAGGTAAAAAGCTATAATACGTTATGTACATATTCTTATGAGCATTATAGGATATACCTTACATAAAGTGGACACGATGATATGACGAGACGACAAAGCAGCTCTATTCAAGTAAATGTAATGTTGCCTTCTATGTGTACAAGTTTACTATATTACAACTGTATATATTTTATATGCCTATATATTGCCTATACGAGGCTGTATCATACATACAGCCTGTATGTGTAGCTGTATGTGAATTCGCATAGTTGTACAGAAAGATAAGTTAAATATAGCAAAGTGAAGCACATTTTTAGATGTGTTGTGAGTATTGATTACGTCACAATCAGAAAAGAGTCGGTCATTGGTCATAGAGAACCGTTGTCGTGTAGTGTGTAATAAAATAAATGTATTTACATACGCAGAAGAATTGCAGGGAGAGTTGAGGGAATAAAGAAGAAGAAGCAAGTCAAGTCAACGCGAAGGTTTCATTGTCAGCTGACTCTTACGAAGAGAGTTCCGAATAATTCTTTTTGTGCTCTACTCCTGCGGACAGGATCCCGTCAAACTACCACCACAGTCAGTCGCAACCACAACCAACATTAAATTCAACATTAAACATTCACAACTTCACACTTGACTTTAACTATTGTTTGTGTTAACATTTTTAGAGAGATTACCACTCCACGAACCAACCAAAGTCCATCAGAAATTCAACAGTCCAGTCCAGTCCCAGTTGCAGACGCAAGGTCCAAGTCCAAACAACCAAACAAAAACAGGTGAAACTCTCCACACAAAACTCTCAACGCAAGCTCAGGTAAATTCAACAATTAATTATTATCACAGTACAATTAAATATTATTAATGTTATTATTATCATTCCTGATTCGAAATTACAATATAAATGTTAACTAAAAGCGTGGTAAAGGCTTAAGGTTGATTTTCTCGCAATTGTTGCATTGTTTCAAAGGATTTTGACATTGTTCTTTCCGTTGGACTTGAGTTGTAATTATTTTCAAGGTTAAATTGCCATTTTACATTATATTCAATGTCCAACGTTGTTCTGTAGACTGTAGAATATTCTACAATCAACAAACGTTGATTGTGAGTTTGGGAAGCGAAACAGAAATATTTATTTCCACTTTATATACTTTTAAGGCTCATTAAGGTAAATCAGGTGTATTTGGGTTATATTATATATATAGATGTAGGTGCTTAACCACATTAATAGTTTAATAGGGATATTTATTTGTAATGTATACGGCCGAAGTTAAAATTAGTGAGAGAGAGAAGACGGAGAGAAAAGGGAAACCTGTTTTCTCTACTTGGTTGGATTTTGTGTGTTGTTCATTGTTGTGTCTTATTTCTTAAAGTATAGAAGGTGTTTCTAACATTATTGAATTGTGTTGTGAGATTGTTTTATATAAAGGCACGGTACACCCTACTGGCCCTTATAAGTATAAGATTGTGTTGAAGCCAAGTTTTGTTAAGCTCTCATCAGAGTTAAAACTGGACTGACAAACATTGAAATTGTGGGGTGAACAATTGCACTAATTATAATTCGTGTCTAAAATAAATCTCGGCATCTCTTCTCATGTGAATCACTTGAGCATTGCATTTCATTCGTTTCGGTCAGGGGCTCACTTTTTCTTTTCCCAATTAAAATTCATAGACAGGAGACCGGTTCGTCATTCCGTAATGTAATCCACACAAACAATGTGCTTTTACATTATGCTGAATGATAGTCTTAGTAGTCTACATACAAATCTGTTTGCTTCAATTCAATGTATTGTAAACAACTCAGGTGAATCGAAAAGGTTCACGGTCGGACTCTGTTGGTATTACCATATACAAATATTATTATGGCAAGTCTTAACTTATTAACTAAGACAAGGGTTTATGTAATAATTCCGATAATATTCTTACAACAGCAGACAGACCTCAGTCAGAAGTTATTCAGCCAAACCACAATTGGCAGTGGCTAATGTCAATCTAATGGGCAAAAGATTGTATGAAATGTTTAAGTTGGATGTACATTTATTCATTTATCTTGTGTAGATATTCAAAGGAATTCTAGAAATGTCGACTTTGCATTTTATTATCGATTTTTATGTTCATTGATTCCTTTACTGTATAACTTAAGATTAGTGCAGCTGTGCACGACAAGGCAACAGCAACAGGCGAGATAAAAGTTCTACCAATTTATACAAAAATTTCTGAATAATACATAATGCGTTAGTACCTAGATTATTCAATAACATTTTGTATCTGGCATGTCTAAGAGTATTTTCTTGTGATTTGGACGTATGTGCATTCTGCATGCTATCCCTCACTATGGAATATTTTAGTATTGCGTATACAAAGTAGACAGAGAGATACTTTTGCATGGCTCCACTCGTAAAATGATTTTTAAGGGTGTAGGAGAAAAATGAGGAGAATTCTTATGAAACTGAAAGATAAAACTATTACTTTTATATTGCTACGTTTTATGACTTGTATGATTCTGTTGTGTTCAGTTTAAACACACGCAAGGAGAAATTTTTCCCGTTTATTTACACTTTTATTTACACGATATAAAAATTAGCGTTTATTATGCATTAAATTTGTTGTAGTAGTAGCAGCAGCAGGTAGAAAATGTGTATAGCGTGTTCTCCAATAAAAAGGCACACATACATACGAATCCACCGTGACCGTAAATGTCAGGGATGCAACTTTAATTCTAAATCATTCACTACATATTATTCTGCTATATTATTGTGCTACAAAGAGATACTCAGTCTTAACTTAATCTGAGCTGAACTGAGCGAGTGCAGCCGGAGCAATGAGCAAGTGTTTATTTGCGCTTTATGTTCTCTGTCTGCAATTAAAAATTATTTTCATTCTTACCAAGTTAATTGAATAGCATCATAATGATTATAATTGTTTAAAGTTTGTTTGTAAAATGTTTAGGTTGCTGTTATGTATAACTTGAATTTCTATTTTTCTGTGCCAACTCATGCTATTTAAGTATACGGCAATTCTTGTTATTATTATGGTAAAGCTCCAACAAAGCCAAGCTTGAAATACAAATGGAAATAATAACAAGAACATTCTAAGCGAGTAAAAGACACAGAGGAGTTGGTTGAGTAGGGTCTGCTACGTAGCAGGTGGGTTTAGTAGATCAGAGCGTATGACTACTGTGCTGTATCTGTCCATCTACATCTGCCCATTATTACCATTACAATGTTAAAATATCGTTTAACCTAAAAATACAAATTCATTTAGCGTGAATTATTGCATTACTTAATACACTTCTCCGTGTAAGGTCCATGGTCTACTCTCTGTTCAATTATGTAGCAGTTCGTTTACAATAATTAACTCGCTACGAATTACGATGTACATACCCAGAATACACACACGTCTACAGTCATTATTGCAACAATTAATTTGATTTGTACGCTTTGATTAGTATTTTACACCCAACACCACACTATGCAGCTATACGGAGAATGATAACTTTTTATTTTATTGCTTATTATAACTTAACGATGCATTAAAAGGAATTATTTATTTTACAGCCTGACACTCGTAGTACTGAACTCACAATCTTTATTAACCATCCCTATAATCTTATAGTGATAATAATGAGTCCGTGCTGTTGTTACAGACGAATACTGCAACACTTGCTTTGCACTCTTGGCTGCATATCAGATGTGTAGAGAAACCAACCACATGCAACTGTGGACAATAATAACAATCTTTGCCAGATAGACTATGAAAAATACTTTGCAAAACTTCGTAATGAATAATCATACTATTATTATGTATTATTGTATTATCTTTGCGTATAATAGCAGAAAGAAGAAAAACAAAAATTGCTTTTTGTTTTGTGAACTGCTCATTAATTCTTCAGTTACAAGAGAACTGAAGTAAACATATTTGTTGTAGAGATAGCAGTACATAATATGAGATAGTGCAGAATTATTTATGGGGATTTATTGATCGTTTGGATGTTAGTAAGAAGATTGTAGTGATAATCTGATAATTAAGGGGAATCATGCAACGAAAGAATAGAGGACATGATTTAATGCGAGACTTGAAATATAAATGAAGCATTTACCATTCTTTGTGATTGTGATCCTGAAATTATTTCCGTTTTGTTGTCTGTTTCAAGGTAGAAATGTACAAGAGTCGTTTATGGAGCGGAGTGGTGGCATTGGCTGCCTTCGGAGTATTGATTGGGACTTTTGGGGTTAATGCTGGAATCGATGTCACAGCGGAAGTGAATAGGTACGTAGTAAATAGATGACACTCACGCAATGACGCATGGCCTGCTAATTCAGATTCTAATGGCTCTTTAATGTTTCACCATTGCTCGATAAGACATTTAATGATTTTTCTCAAATGTAATGCTGCTCTTTGTGTCTGCAGGATTGAAAAACAACTGCAGGGTATAAGTGCACCTCCGGAGTTAATACAAGCCCTTCTTCAGCAGCTCCAAACACAGTGCAAAAAGAATGTCACAATCGATGAGGTTTTACTCGTAAGTCAATAAATTCAAGGCTCAAGTTATTTACTTACTTAGTAATGAGACATTTACATTTATTATTCCTCTGCTTCACAGAACACCACCGCCACGTGTGTACAAAAACATTTCAATGAAACGGAATTAGTGGCCGAAATCAAAGAATCTATTCCAGAAGGAAGACTTGACGGTGTGTTCCGCAATGTTTGCTTGAAATGGCCTAAAGTAAGTAAACACGACAAGAATGTCTGCTGTAAAACTTAAAAACATTGGATGGATGTTGGGATTTAATACATTTTGCTGTTTATTTAAGGTGAAAGGTTGCTTCACTCAGTTTTACAAGATTGTTGACGACTGCTGGCAAAAAGGAGAACATGTAACGAAGTTTGTGGATGGTTTCATCCGGTTTTTCTGTGGGGATGACAATGATGGAGCTAGAATTGCGCTTTTCTTTGCTGAAGGCGGAATGAAATGCTTGGAAGATCATGGGGATGATGTGAAGAAGTGTTTGGAGAAGAAAGGAACCATCCCCGAAAATGTGCACGATTTACAAGACGTAAATATCCATGACGCGGAAGAAGTTAAGAACACTCTGGAAAAATTCAATGCAACCAAATTGCCACACAAGGATGAAGTTTGCAGGTTAGCATTTAGAATTGTCATTGTCACCCTTGTCAGTTGTCCTTGTAATTAATTACCAACATATGCGATGCATACAGACGTCAATGATGACTTTGTTTAATTGTGGTTTCAGTAAAATTGAAGAAGTTCGGGATTGTGTAGCCACAGGCCTGCACAGATGCAATGACTCTACTCCCGAAAATCTCATTTCGTCGATGTTAAAACAAGTCGGTGCAGCAGTGGAGTGCCAAATCAAGGACCGAGCCTACACCCGCGATTCAGCCGGGTCAATTGCAGCTGCAACATCTTTAGTTTCTATCACCACCCTTCTCTCCCTGTGCACAGTCACCTTCACCCTAACTTCGGTCTACTTCTGGTAGAAATATTTTATGTTTTAGACGAGTGTTTTTTAATATGCGATTGGACAATTTAAAAAGACGACAAAGGTATTGACGAGTTGGGTAAATTGTTATTTATGTTACACTTTACACATCAGTTTAATTAATTGTTTGACCAATCCATCTCAATAGTTTGGATTGTTTAGTTTAATACAGTAAATCTGTAGTAAATCGATTGAAAGTAATTTTTCACCATGTGTAAATTAAGTAAAAGTCCCCTTCCCTATAGGGCACCTTTAGCTTTCCACAAATGGGAACAACCTGCATTTGGAACAAATACTACAAAAGAAAACCTAGTTTTCGTAAACTATTTTGTTTCGTGTATTAGCGTAAGTACTGTTAGTTTAGTGTTAATTATCTGTTCACTCAATATTTGAAACTTTACACGAATTGGATTTTCCACAAACAAAGCCAATTATTTAACGTATGTGTGCTAGTAATTAACTAATAAGTGTACGTGTGAAAGAGTTAAGTTAAAGTTATGAAAGTAACTTGTGCCATGTAAGTATTCCAGTACAGCAGCCAACTATATTTGGTGTAGCTTTAGCTTAATAATGTTTGCTAACATGTAAAAATAGTTTTGTAATGTATTGACAATTGTCAACTCATTTTCGCTGTTATACTTTGTAGTTAATATCCGTCCTCATTCATTAGATTTTTACACACAAATGATTTGAACTCATTTAAGTTAAAACTATAGACATAATATTGATATTGACTTAAAATACTTTGTATCAAGATTGTTAATGTGACTAAGCTGGTGCATTTGAAAAATATTTACTGTCTAAGTGAAGACACATATGCATTTACATTGTATATTGGTGCATAGTTAGGTTAATTAATATATTAGATATGACATTTTGTCAAGAAATAGTTCATTTTTGGTTTTGTATTTCCTAAGCCTTCTAATTTCCATGTTGGTACCTAATTCACTCTGTCTAGTGTGTAAGTAGGTACTCTATACAACTTTAAGCGAAGGAGAATATTTGCAAATGTGGTTGTTCAACTAAAACTTAACAGTGCCTTTGAATTGTTACTTTGTAGCTGAACCACTTTGCTTATATCAGCGTTTGCTTTAATTCATGTGATACAGAAACGAGGGAGGGGTAAATGTTATTCAGCACTTTGATATTATGTCAGTTCCTTTAGTGTTTATGTCGATAGAATTATTGAACCTATGACTTTAATTTTTGTAAGTAGTGTGTATCTGACTGAACTTCCTCTTTAATTAACGCTTTATAGTTTCTATTTGAAAAATTGTTCATTTTCGATACGTTTCCTGTTTGATGCGAAGTGCGTGAAGACTCAGTGAACAAATATTCATGCACGTATACAAACCAGACGTTTTCAACCAGAAATATAAAAATAACATATTGTACGTACCTACAAAAATTAAATTTCAATAAGCCGTAATGATATTGAATATATATTCTCGACCGGTTCTTGCTCTTGCTACTTATTATTACAGGATTGTGCAGCTCCTAATGAGTTAAATCAAAAATTGTGTAGTGTTTAGTGAATTCTCTGGCTCTATGTTTACAATTAGCTTTGCCGTAGTTAAACTTTGCCATTAACATTAAGATTCCTCTGCATTTCTGTTTTAGTAGAGAACAGCTCTATCTGTAATTACCGGTGAATGGTGAGTATGTAGATGATCCAGCTATTTATGTGGGGACTAGTCGTTTTTCTAAACGCTTTAGCAGATATAATATTATTTCAATACAGGTAATTAATAATAATATAACAATAATTTGTTGTCTACTAAAAATAAGTCGAATTTCACACATGACACAAAAGCCGACACTTTATCATCAACAAACTTTATATTATTATGAAGAATAGAATTATGGCTTTATACCATTAGAATAAAATATATCTCAAATAAGTGTATGAAGACCTTAACATATAAGATTATATATGTATAATGTAAATATATTCGACAAGTCAATAATAACTGCATAATAAGCAGAATAATACATACGTGCATAACAACTTTTTACTGTTTCACTTTGTTTATTAATTCGCATATAACTTGGCATCATCATCATGTCGTCAAAAAATTAGCTGCCAATAATGGAATTCTCATTAATTAGACCAGTCTTCTTTGTTCGGCCTTACTCTCCTTACTAATTACTGTAAGCGTATCTATAGAAGTCATTTTGGCATACCCACATCTACATAGATAATACTTTGAGTACTGAACAATATATTTGAATTAAAGATATTGATGCGTCCTTTTCATATTTAACGATAAATATGGGTGGTATTCTATACAGCTGCATCCTTATGAATTATTATTTTAATTTGATATGGCAAAGAAATTCAGTTATTGTTTAGGAATCATTGTGGTTTTCATGATTTCTTGTACATATTATGCATAAAGTATCTTTATTTTAACGATTTCATGCTCATTATGATTCGTCGCGAAGTCCCATGTTCAATGATAAGAGAAGAAATGGATGTAGCTTGGTATGCATGAAAGAAAGAAGACTAGAAAGGAGATTTTGCGATTTTATGTAAAACTTTTGATTTTATTACATGGGCCAATAAAAAACGCGTTAACAAAACTTAGATTTCTCTACTACAGTTAAATTTGGAAGTCTAATCTATTTCTTAAGGAGGAGTTGTCCATTAAGAGTGTTAAGTCCGTTAAGACCGATGGTGTTAAGTCCAAGGGTGTTAAGTCCGAGGTTGCTGTATCCAAGGGTGTTGTATCCAAGGGTGTTAAGTCCAAGGGTGTTGACTCCGTTAAGTCCAAGAGTGGAGTATCCGAGTCCGAGGTTGTTGATGGCGACTCCTTGGGAGAGGAGTTGGGGTTGAGCCAAAACTTGTTGTTGGATAAGTTGTGGTTGGGCAACAACGGCGGATCTGACAAGTTGGGGTTGAGCAACGATTTGTTGGTGGATGACGGGTTGGGCAACGGTGGTCTTGACAATTGGAGCGGTTTGGACAACGGTTGGGACAGATCTGTAAACGTATTCAGGTTGGTCGACAACGACTTGCTGCTTTACGACACTGACTTCGGGAGCATTGTAAGTGACTTTTCCCAACAAGGGAGCACCCAAAGCTGGGGAAGAAGCGAAAGATCCTCCACCGACGAGAACGCCGGCTTGAGAAGAGGCCACAAGGCAGGCAGCGATAACGACCTAAAAGTCACAAAAAACATCAAGTGTTACAAAATCTCACTTTTAATTCATAATTACCTACAATTTCCCAAAAATAAAATATGAGCTGAAATGTTTGTGGAGCACTTACAAACTTGAACATGTTGAATGAGTGATAAGACCTGTTGGGAACTGGACTGGTGAGTGACATCAACTGCAAGTCTATTTATATTAAACCCTTCCATCCACCACCAACCCTTCTCCTCTGCGACCACCACCCCAAAAGTCCAGAAGAATTCATTTTTTAATGCCTTTAACCCTATAGAGACACATTTCCCTTAAGAGGAGATCATTTGCATAGAGAGAATTGCTGGTAACATCAACTAATACAATTGCATCAGCCAATTTTGTTCGTTAATCTTCAAATGATGTAAAGGTAAAGACACGTGAATAATAATTGCATCTATTTGCAAACATTCGTTGAATGCGTGCTGGTCCATAATATAATTTTATGTGATGGGACACACACAACAGACATAAATGGTAGGGTGGGATGATTATAGTACAAAATTTTTATTAGCAGATATAAAATATTTCGTCTTGTAAGAATATGAATCTTTTGTGGCATGGCATGGGAGAGACATGTGTGCAAACGAACTGTCTCAACTCACTCAACATTCCGGAATGCGGAATCTCCAGCAGAAAAAAGAGCAGTGTGTATGGAAATGTGTACAAAGACAGAGAAGCCAAAGCAAGTCAGAAACCTACAAGACACATGCGATGAAAATAAATGGCACAAGTAAAGGTAACTCGAGCAGGTCTTTAGGTACAATGCTTACCACCACACCCAATCCAGAGTCGAGTCAAGGCTGTGAAGGTCGTCTGCAAGAAAGGAAAGAAAAGACGACCAAACTGGCTTATTTTTTTACATGGGATCGTCCCAGAGGAGTAATTGGAGTGAGATGCGATCCATGAAGGATTCATGTGCAAAAACCCGCAAAAAATGTTCCACTCTTGTAAGAAATCGCAAATGGAATGCTCATTAGCAGATTTATCAAGTGTCTCAAGATATGATTCTAACCATCTCTCTCTCAATACACCAATTCAACGTTCCTCAGCAGCAGCAACACGAACTTTGTCAAAAAGGCGAGGCAGTTCTTGGGATTGAGAGATTCGTAGATGCGGATGAAACGTGATGATGCTCGTTTTGTGCTTCTTCTGTGTGAGATTGCAATTTAACTGAATTCATTTCATCCTTTCCATTGTAAATAGCAGCAGCATTATTTGTTCGTTTTCTATGGAGGAGTCCATGGTCGATAATACTAATGCGTCATTTCTTTTTGTTCTCCCAAGCTTTTTGTGTACTCCAGATCCTTTAAGGGAGCTATACATGAGATTGTAAGAGATGAGGGAACAAATAAACATTTTCACAACAATGATGAGGAATGAGAAGAGAATGATGGAGAATCATATTGCAAAATAATTTAATATTCTGATGGTGGATGATGCCAACTTTGTGTCAGATAATGCTTTTTGCCAGTAATGAAAACATCAAGTGCAGATTTTATATCGAAATGCAATTTTGCACATTTCTGTGTATTCTGTCTCTGTCTGTATAGACATTTTTACGAATATTCCTTTTTGTTTGTTAACCATATCCAACTTTTTTTCCGATATTTTTTGGATTGCATTACAATAATGTTTGTGGAGAGTGAGTGACGTGATGGAAAAAATGATTGAGCATTGTTGAATGAGATTATTGAATGAGATTATCGATATTTCTCTGTGCACAGAAGAATAATCGTTTAAATACACAACATGCTCGTATCATTAAGATTCTATTTACACATTACTACACTCACATTAGATTAATGTAGCTCTGTTTGTGAGATATAGCTCTTTCATTGATATTTATATGGCTCTATTAATCTACTCCTTGCTGTGAACACTGTGTGGGTTCACCAGTTTCACTTTGATATACATCTTGAAGAACAGTAAAAGTATCATTGCAACTAGAGTAAAGTAAAGCTATAATAATCTTATTGCGCTAAAAAGGTTCAAGGTCGAATTAACTACGTATTCACATAATAGACGTATTTCTTTGACCACTAGCTACTACATAACTAAATAATGCATGTTATTGTTATTTTTAGGTATGTATCTACATTCTGTATGTGAATGTGTATTGTAGTAAGTATTGGTATTTATTCAATGAATTATGGCCCCCTCTACTAATCCAAAGCTTAGGATGTACAAATAATAATATTTGAGAATTAAACAGAGAAGAATATTTCAGTAAGACTTAATGGATATTTATTGAGCTTTGGTTTGTTAATAAAGAATACAAATTCTTGACATCTTGACGGATACAAAATACTGTTTTGTTGCGTATAGGAGATATAACTTAGCTATATAATGTGAATATTATAAACACCCCTAGAATATCAAAGCTATTAAACTCGCTACACTACTCCTACTCACACCTTCTAATAATGAAAACTTCATTCAACTCTTATTTACAATACATTGAGCTATGTATAAATGATTACGATGCGACACAATGAGCAAACTTCCTTATGAATAACAAATAAATTAGTAATAACATTACTGGGTACATTTTACGTTAGCAAATGAACTAAAATTAGAGTCATCATCGTTGTGACTAATAACGTGATTCCTGTTTGTTTATAAATGCACACAGACTCATTTTTCTCCGCTTCCACTTTTTCCGTAACACTTTGCACATTGTCAAAGCATTCAAGTGCTTCCTGAATTTCCATCAGATTTTCTAATTGCTGGTCTTTGTCCATTTTATTGGGGCAGTTTGATATGGAACTGTCGTCACATCTCTTTTGCGATAAGAAACGCCTAAAACAAAACAAAACAAAATTATATTTTATTATTTTTACTTTTTACACAACCGTACCTAGATATCAAAATTTGATTGCTAAATGAGTGGAATTATTAGAATCTCACTTGCAGACGTCCACAGAAGTCCATTCCGAAAGCGAATCGTAACAAATGGCTGTGGAATAATCGTGAACACAAAGATTTCCTTCTTCCGCTGCTTTCGTTCTCTTTTCTAAAAATGTCAAATCATGAAATATGTTTATGATACGTTTTAGCATAGTTTAAAGCTCACGCGAGTGGCACCTTTAGATTGCATAAGAACTTACCTACAACATCCGCACCGTTGTTGATACACGTGTGGTCGTACATGGCGAAATAAATGAAGGCAGAAGTGTTTCCTTTGCCAGGAGTACACTCATTCAGCTTTTGAATTACATCACTCCAACACTTTTTGTATGCAGAAGGATTTCGACAAAAGAAAGAATAAAATTCCTTCTCTTGCTCCGCCTCATTCATTTCTTCCGTAGAGGAATTCGAATTGGCAACGGATGGAAGGAATGGAATAATACACTCTTGCCATTCAATCTGCAAAATTGAGAGTAGGAAATTATTGCAATAAGAATATAAATAGACTTTTCGTATAGAAAATAAATTATTAAAGTAATTATTAAGTAATTAAAAACTTGATTACTTAAATGGTTAATATTGTTTAGTATTAAAATAAAAAGTAATTGCACTGACCTGTAAAAGTTCAAGATCTGTATCAAGATTCAAGGGATTTTGACAGTAGAAGGAACTATTTCTGTGGGCCACTGTCAATTCGTCTAGTGGTGTGTCCCATGGACTCATTTGAGCAATAGCCTTATTATTTGCTACGATAATCACGTTTAAAGTTGCGACAATAATTTCGTACACAAAATAATTAGTTGGAGATCTCATTTTGACTTTATATAGGTAATCGTTTCTTTATTTAATGTTTAAGCTTCTGAGTTTATTAATTTAGTTAGCTCTTAACTACTAATTGACTTGTAGAATATCTTTGTGAATACAATGCGTAAAGAGATCTCATAATTCTATGTGCGGTCAAGTTAGCAACTCGTTTAACTATGGAGCAATGTTTTCATGTAAGCTGAGGTACTCTCTTTATTGTATTATTGTATCTGCTAAAAAGTTTTGAATCATCATCCTTCACACATTAATGCGACATACTTTCTGTGTCATGCCACACACACCAAAACCCAATATTGTTTCTTCGGGTTCGCTCATACAGGATAAACCTAACAAGTAATTTTATGTACCGCTAATACGAGGAAAGTAATGGAACAATTTCGTTTGCAGAACCCATGAGACAACTTTGAATTCAACCTGTGACTCAAGTTCTGCCAAGTCCTGATTTTGTGTGTGTGTCGTGTGTGCGATGTAAACAAATGTCTGATTTATGTCTAAAGGATTACTTACTCACTGAATTGTACAAATAATGCATTCGGTGCAAGTAATCAATCGATTCCAACACGCATGCATCCAGATAAACACACACAAACGTTACAATTTCAGTATGAGTCATTCATGCTTCATTTCTTTTCGATTGTCGATTGCGGTTTTAAATGTTAACTTTCTGCAGAATGTGATTAATCCATGAGACTTGATTGGGAAATTAATTTTGATAATTTCAAGTTGTGTTTTCCACTGATGCAATGGATTAAATGGTGACGAATACGAATCTTATCAGAACTTAAATACATCACCCTTAGGGAAAAAGAATAGAAAATAATCTCTAAGTACAGATACAGTATATTTACAATATATTTTTGATCATGATGTCATTACTAGCCCCCTTGCTTTGCTTACAAATACTTCCTTAGGTTTGGACATTAATAGTTGAAAAGAAGCACATAGCTTTTAAATTGCAATTAAATTTTAATCACTTTTATTAACGATCATATAAACAGTTAAAGCACGACAAAATGACTTTGAATGATTTCAATTATTTCTACAGTGTCTACTTTCTATGTTCTACTCTTAATTCTATTGTATACCATATACTCTACTATATACTATACATACTGTATATACCTACATGTTTGTCTATTCTATACACCAATAAATTATGACAAGATATTTACAATCCTTTTAGAGTTGACATGAATAATTATTAACAAAGTTAATGTTGCCAGCAATAAAATAATTTAAACGTAGATTCAAGATTTGATAGAGTTAACATGAACTATCTGTACTTACAATTAATATATATATAGTGGAATAATAATTATGAACTAATACTATGTGCTGTGTATAGGAGAGACATTTAAGATTGTGTAATATCCTTACAATATCTCACGTGTTTTTGTATATAGGTAGATAGAAATCCTTCGAACGAGTTTATGTACTTGAATGGTGGAACATTAATAAAGAAAGTATAATCTGTAAAATATTAGCACTACACACATTTGCTAATCAAATAAATAAACAGCTTTCTTTCTCTAGAGACATAAATGAATGTACTTGTATGTACTGGGATACTAGTAAGAATAGAATTGATATGATGAAGTGTTTTACAAATGATATAATATTTACCTAATCTACTAATTGTAAATATGAATGTAATAATTTTTAACTTAATTTGATGAATTGGAAATTGATTTATAAGTCAGTAGACTCTCTATCGCTCAGAGTGGTCCTGACTTTGTTGCACGCTATCACGGTCTGTGTCAGAGCCTGCAAATTCCGAGCAAAATTAAATCAGTATTTTTTTGCAAATGAATGATTTAAAAACTGAACTGGTGAAGGAATGCGTGGACGTACCCTGAACTTGCGTTTAGCGTTAAAATCTTTGATTCTCTCTTGAGTAAATTTGAGATGAGTATCTTGTGCAAGATGACCTTTGACCCAAGGGTTGCAAAGTGCTTCGGCAGCCGTAGGTCGCTTTTTAGCATCCACAGTCATCATCTATAAATGCCAAAGTTATAGTGAGCGTGGTCAGGACTGAGGAGTCATAAAATAGGACGATAAAGTAATTTGGTTAATAGAGGCATTAATTATGCTGCGAAAAGAATTGTGGTTGTTGCGTGTGGGAGGAAATAATTATTGACATAATAATATTTTCATTTGCATTGGTTTAGATTTTGTATCGTGTGTCTTGACACAAGATGACAATCGCAGGTGGCCGTAGGCGGTAATTACTGTCAATTAGCCGAGCGTTTAGTTTTAACAGAGAGGAGAACAAGAGGCAGGGATGATGAATGTAAAATGTGTATTGATGGAGTGGACAATGAAAGGGCGAAGGACACGTTGGACGTACCTGAACAACAAATTGTTTAGCAGGCTCTGAAATATCATCCCAGTATGGAGATTCAAACTCGAACTCGCCGTAAACGATTTTTCTGGTTACTCCAACTTCTCCTGACTCATCCCAAAATGGTTCATATCCACACAATCTGCACTCAGATAAACATCAATTTATTGCTCCATTTCATGTCCCTTTTATCTCTACTCTCATCCAAACTCATAAAACACAATTTAATTCGATTTCCATTTACATGGCATTTCACAGAGTGTCTCCCTGTGCCATGCTGTATGTACAGATAATATGTAATACTTGCAAAAGTATGTGGCATGAGTTTGTGTGCATTAATTCACTTACAAAATGTACAGAACCACTCCCAGACTCCAAATATCCACTGCAGCACTGTAAGGCTTCTTTAGAATCACTTCAGGAGCTGAAACAACATTAAAAAATATAAGGGCAGTTCAAGTACCAATTCAGTTCAAGTGCAATAATCATAATAGCAGCAATAGTAATTTATGAAAATGCTCCAATTTCATCCAAAGGACTAAAAGCATTAAAAGTATTTTTGCAGTGTGGAGAGACAGAGAGAGAGAGAGACAGAGAGAGAGAGAGCTATAAAATATTCTGTCATTGCTTGCAGTGGGATCTTACCACAATAACCAATCGTCCCACAGAAAGTCATCATGATTGTGTGTTCGTCCACTTCTTTCGCAAAACCAAAATCGCTAATTTTTATGAGAGAGTCGTCCGAAGCCGATTCGTACAGAATGTTTTCTGGCTTTATGTCTCGATGCACAATTCCTTTTCTATGAGAGTACTGTCAAATCACAAATAATATGCTTATTTATTGTCAGACAAAATTTTGAAATAAAAGATTGCGATAAGAAAACCCTCTCGGGTACGATATTTCATTTTCTAATATAAAAATAAGTTGCCTCTAGAGCACTAAGAACTTGGTTGACGACTCTGGCTGCTTCTTTCTCACTGTAATGTCCCTTTTTGACAATTCGGTCGAATAGTTCACCTCCATCTGCCAGTTCTAAGACGATAAATACCTCTGAAGGAGATTCATAAATATTTTTCATTTGTACCTGCATAAAAACAAAAAAGCGCATCGTTTACACTTCATAATTCATTTCTTAACGAAGAACTCCCTTCGAAACATTTTTATTTGAAAGAAATGTTATAATATTTGCACTTACAATATTGGGATGATCCAACTTAAGCAAAGCTTCGATTTCCGAATGAATTACTTTTTTTCGCTTCCCTTGACCCTGAAAATTAAACAAGGTTTTAGCATCTGCAGTAATCATATTACATATCTACATTCCGGCATAGAAGAAACAGAAAAACTGGAGATTATCCTAACAGGGCAAAATTATTATTCAGAATAAGTAGCTCTTTCTTTGTAGCTTTATTCTAAACCTTGTTCTTCGCAAATTCATTTTAACGAGCTTTTTGTTTTATTGCGGAGTGTGTGTAAATGTGTAAAGGATGTGCACGTAGTGTGATTGTTTTTTCCACACTCATTCATTTGCATTGGACGTAAATGTATCATATAGCGCCTGTGTTTATTTACATGTACATTAAGTGCATAATATATCTGCCTCGTCCATGCATTACGAATTCAACCTTGATTTCGTCTGTATCCCAAGAACGCTAGTTGGTTTGACTTTGCTTGGTGGATTAACCCAGAAAGACAACTCTTTCGCAATAAACAACAACGTGCCGAATGGTAAATAGTTAGCAGCGTATTTCATTTATTTCTATAAAAATTCTGCCAGATACGCATCAACAGTTTCTCAGTAAATAAGAAAACTCAAACGTGAATTTTATTTATTTGCAGATCCGTGTGTAGATCGTAGGTCCTGTATGCTAAACATTTTCCATCTACTCAAATCTCAGCTTTTATTTGCTGTAGGCATTTCTTCATCTTTTACTCAATTGTGCAACATTTTATACATCTCATCTGAATTGCAATAACCTTCTTGTATATAAATCCAAAATAAGACAGTGATAGAATATTTGCACGTAATAGGTATATTTATTTTACATATTATATCTTTCATCTGTGCCGTGCTATACTCAAATATCCCCACATACTACACCCAAGGCACGTACAGAATGCAATGCCAATATTGCAAGGAAAAGTAATAAGACAGCACATTATTTACTCGATTCAACTACATTCATAAATAATCTGTCAAATTTTTAAGACTCATTTGACAACCCAATCGATTTCCACCCATGGGTACTGGTATTGTACTAACTATCAATATAGAGCTCTGCTAATGGACATTATTGATTTTAAACTCTTCAATTATTTTGAAATTAAAGCGAACATCTATAGCTAACAAAAGGTTGGCACCGAAATCTCAATTTCACACTCACATAGAAAATCCCATACACGCAGCAATTTAAGATGATAATAAATCGTGATTAGTTTCTGGTGTACCTCTTTCTGAATTACTTTGCAAGCCATTTCCAAACTGGATGATTTTTCTCGACATCTGTAGACACTGGAAGTAACACCTCTGAAAAAAATTCAATGTCAGAAATATTTATAAGTAAAATTTCAAATAAAGATCATCATGAGGAATTTGTATGTGAATCTTACTTTCCCATGACATCTCCGATAGTGTAATCCTTAAAGAAGTCCTTCCCCCTTGCCCTCTCGTCGATCCAAAAGTCATCAGATAAACTCATCTTGATATTTTATAGATTTCACACAATCACATGAAAGTATCTTCTGTTTTCTTCAAAGCAAATCTTCAGATTTCTCACGCACACTACACATTGATTTAGAAAACACAAAAATAGCTGTAGCCTATATGAAAGAAGAAGAAATTGTTAATTAAAATGTCCACTGAGTTAAGCGAGAATTGGTAGATTCGCTCTCCATGATAGAAGCAAGGTCAAAAGAACTTGATATTGCTGATAGTACTCCAAGTATCTCAAACTCACAAACAATCGACCTATAGTAGTACACAGTAAACACACGTATAGTACCAGCACTTATTTACAGTCAACTTTTGTGTGCAACAACAAAAACGCAGAATTCCAGTAAAGTTGAGAGGAAGAAGGAAATTATTGCGAAACGGGACAAGGCTACACTCGTAGTGTAAAATTGCAACAATTAAAGTGAAGAGAGTGAAGAGAATCTCACGCGCTGGCGATGTTCTTGAGACTGAGATTTAATTTTCTTCTTTCCTCTTTTGTCTTTGCAGGATCTGTTTGTTGACGTCTCTTTGCATTTGCCTACACTGTCTGCTTCACTTGCCTCGTATACAACACTTGAGACTTGCTTTAGATTACACTCTTGCCGAATGAAGCTGAGTTCAATTTGAATTGAGAATGTTTGTTGGTGAGTGAGGATGTTGAAGGAAACTAAATGGGAATGGAATGAGAATTGTTGAGTCCAGGAGGAAGGAGCAGAGCAGAAATGACTCTCTCGCTCTGCTGCTTTTATGTTAATGTGCACTTGGACATTGGAAGAGTGTGTGAATAAATGCACACTTCTCCAATGAAATAATCGTTCCGTACAACAACTCTCCCAGTTAAGTGTGCAATAATACACACACTTCTCTTTCTAATAGCCAAACCAACAGCTCACCAACAACTTACAATATATTTCATATACCTACTATCTAAGCCAGCTCAAGAAGTAATATTCGTTTAATGGACCTGTTGGTGTGTGGATGGAGGTGGACTCAAGACGAGAATAAAATGCAAGTCTCTCTCTCTCTCTCTGTATCTCGTTAATTTGCAGCAGAAGATAATGTTCGGAAGACACTACCGAGGCAAAACTCAATCTGTGCGCAATGCATTTAAACAGATAGGATTATTGTGCACAGTTGCAATTATTATTCCGCAATGTGTATTTCTGTGTACTTTATGTATACAAAGGCTTATATAAGTAAGATATTACGTGAATTCAAACAGAGCAGGAGATTTGCGAACAAAGTTATTACGAGGTGCAGGGCTGTGGAGCCAGGAGCAACTTACGATTTAATAAAATAAAGATCCTTTGAGCTAACCGTCCAAATGGACCCAAGCCTCTAATAATAAATAAATACAACAAACTCACTCTCAAAGGTTAGCAACTTTTTTATGTATTTCTCCTCTCTATCTCTCTCCCTGTGTGCTGTACTTGTCTGTGGTGTGTGGAATCACCCAAACTTAAGCAAACAATTCTCTGCTGTCTACCACCACAACAACTCTGTACTTACCATCCTCGTTAATTTCCTTCTGAAGAAAAGCCAATACTGAGAATTTATCTTTTCGTTAGGTAGACGAATGCACAGGAGTACTTACTTATTGTTAATAGGAGTGATAGATATATACAGAGAGATATTAACACGTAGAATGTATCTACTATGCACTGTACATGCAAATTCGTACAAGCAAGGAATCCGAGTACAATGTAATTTTAAATGAAGAACAAAGTAATTTGTAGAATGCAATGTTCTATGTTGGTGGTTGTGCTGTGTGTTTCCACACAAATGATGTGTGCAGTGTTGTTCTGGGTGCTGTAGAAGTAGCAGCCCAACACATCACATCGTTAGCTGTCCATTGTTCCTTTGATGTATAAAATGTACATAATGCCATATGCATAACATCAACTCGATATTCGATAATGATACATTGACATGTGGATTGGCATTGACAAAAATATTCCTTCTTCAACTTGTTCGGGCTCTTTACGCAAATTCTTGCCTACAGTAACCAATAATGCAAATTTACCCTATCCACCATATCCAACCAAAAATGAAGGTGCTATAATCAATCAATAACTAGTTATTTTAAAACATGCTGTACAATTACTAAGTAATTTCGTTCCTTCAAACTTAAGATATCTTAAGAAAGGGAAATTGTGGTTAGAACGAATATCCTTTGCAAAGTCACTAGTCACTACCACGGACACTTTAAACTTCTCATTTTGCGAAACGTGAACAGAATGTGTGTGGTGAGTGCAATAAAACGTGCAAACATTAATTTGTTTGTATTACAGACATATTCGGTTCACTGCTAAAAAACCTGTACTGCTTATGTAATGCACACTGTGGTATTATCTATAAGTACTTTGAATAAAAGTATTAAGTGTTCTTTAGATTTGATGTTTAACCAAATGAATTCTATGGGGCTTTACATAAATGTGTGAAAATAGATAATGCTGCTATCATTATCATAATCTCTTTTGTGGAAGCATTGAAGCATCCGTTGAGAGTACTTGAGATTAAGTAGAGGTAGAATTTATAAGGTCTATATAGTTTAGGCTGGAAAATGAATTATTTACATAAAAGCTACAAAGATAAAGAATTCTGTTCACATACGCGATGCACGATGTATGCAAAAGACTAATGCGTTCGTAACTCATATCGTATAAACAAGAATAACTGCCTGTCCTCACGGCAGAATGTTTATGCTCCTCACTTACGTTTGTACGGCATAATTTTATTTTATTTGTGTCTGTCTAGTAGTACTTGAGATGAGAGAAAAAATGTAAAGTACAGATTTGTTTTTTAACCCACCATATTTCACACTATGCAAAAAACTTCTTTGCTACTGTTACCTAAACGTGTACTCATACCCTACCCTAAACTCTACACGAAATGATAAACTCTCTTCTACGACAACGACACTACAAGATGAGCTATCTGTGTGTTTATTTATTTTACCTGTAATATTAGATACTCAAGGAGCGTTTTCGTTTACACACGATGTGAGACAACAATAATACAGACACCTAGGGCTTTGTACTCTGTGCTCAGTATTTCGAGTTCTTTGTATCGAGAGAAACTGATTGGATTTGATAGTATTTCCTCAACTGTACTCAAAATTGATAGCCCGTGGTCACACAACACAATCAAAGCACTTTTCCTTAAAAATACATATAGGAAATAATATAATATGGAGATATGCGTTTAGGGAGTTTACCAGTTTCACTACTGTCATATATTTGTAGTACCTATATACTATAGCGTATAGGTATATATATTTAATGAACATACGTTTAGATGACTACAAGTACGAAGCTCGTAAACTTATTTATATGATATTGTGTTTATAGTTACCTCTGTATTGTTTATAGGGCATATAAATATTGTGTCGTTTATGCTTCGTGTAACTCATGTGAATTGATAAGAGTGACGAGTACACGTAAGTATATCTGTGAGATATTATCTATAGAGAAGTGTAATATTGTGAGTGTACTTGGAATGACCGTGGCCGGATGTCCATCGATCCACACCACACCAGGCCATTTCACATACAGCTACCACATACAGATAGCTCTGCCACTTAATGCCACACACACAACTGACAACACATAGAGAGAGAAACAGAGACAGAGAGCGAGAGACTGACACAGAAGACCACAAGAACGTCCGCAACCGCAAGTGGTGGAAGTTGAAGCAACAAACAAACCACTCTATAGCAGTCTCGTTGACTGACAGACTTGCATTAAAGCAAATTATGATGTTTTGCCTATTAACCTTCTGGGCCAAGTAGACCTTTGGCTTTGATTTTCATTCTTTCGCTTTGACTCACTTGCCATCGCATCGCATGCTTTCAATACTCCACTGCTAACTTCTCAAATATCTACATATTTATACTTTATTATTATTATTAGGTACAGGCAGCTCTATATCATACAATGTATACATTCACACAGGCATATTGCATACCCTAAACAGTGCAGGTGAGATTGCACCCCAGTTTGTTCTGGTTGAATGAAACAAAACGTGGCATAGAAATACTAAGGATGGAATAATTAATGGAATAACATTAAAGGTGGAAACAGTTAAAGGGAATTTACCATGAAAATATTATTGATGCTGTCAATTGGAAATCATTGTAGAGTAATTTATTCCTCGGAGGAAGGTAAAACTGTCAGATACGAGGAAAACGGAAATAAACATACCGAGCAAGGCAAGATGAAAACCAATTAGAACCATAACTGATCATATTTTTTCTTAATCTACCTGAATCATTAACTACAATATCAGATTATTGTAATTAATCATCATGTGTTTCAAATCAACCTATATGTGTCAATTCTGTAAAAATACTCTGATGATTTGTATTAGGAGTTTGCATGCTATTGTTATAAAGTGACATGAATACTGAATACAAGAATATTATGTAGAGTAGATGATCTATAGGTATATGTATATAATAGGGACAAAAGAATTTATGTGTACATGGCTGGAGCTGTGAAACGCAAGTGACAGTGGATTGTTAAAGCAGTAGTAACTAGTAAGATAGAAATGGACAGATAAATTACCTTGTTGAAAAGATTTAGTGGATCATATGGAAAGTGAATTGGAGGTGGACGATGGAGCGATATTGGACGCATTCAGCAGGTGAGGACACCACAGCAGGACGTCCACAGGGAACAAATGCAGCCAGTGAATTGGAGACTCGTCTCTGCTGGTCGTATTGGTATTGTTGGTGTTGTTGTGTAAGATATGTCCGTAAATAATCTGATGTTGATGTGTTGTGTTGAACTAAAGCAGATAAAGATCGACAAGACAGATTCGGCACATACACAGCGACAATAAGTTCTCTAAGTAGTTGCAGACAGCTGCGTGTGCATGAAGGTGAAGGAGTAGAATTACAGAAGAAGTGAGATATAGTCAGACAATAAATATACGAGCAGTTGCACATACAACAGCAAAGCGACTTTGGCTGAAATTGAAATGCCAATTTCCTTAGGAGAGATTGCGAGTGGATTGACTCTTCTCTCCGCGTCTCTCTCGTCCTCCTCGATCCTCTCTAAAAGCTACAATGACGCTGACTACTAGTTGCTCCGCTAAAGATGCGATGTGCTGATGATTCTCGTGTACAGCCATGGCCATAACACAACTACAACAGATTGTTCTACTATAACAACATACTCACAGTCTATACATGGCAGGATTGGATTTTTGATTAGATTCCACGTACAATATGCCCAGGCTCCACACAACTTCATTTCTCCCAGATATAGACTACACTAAAATCATATAAAGGCAAAGGGCTGTTGTGTGTGTGAAGAGTCGTTTTAGCTGTTGCGGGTATTTCTGTATGTCTTGTGTGTGTTGTGTGTGTGTGTTGTAAGTAGTATTGATGCGAATGCGAGTCAAATGCAGAAATTAAGCCTTGTGTAAGTGAGTTTGTCATTTGTTGGACGACGCGATTCTCTTGGGAGTTACGGAGTCCTCTATGTCTTCCTCTGTCTCCGACTGTCACTCACTCTCGGCGACTACGCCACAGCCGCTTCCATCGCAGCAGCATTCAATCCCCGACTCGTTCTTCGTCTCTTTCTCTGTCTGTCGGATATTTACATGACACAAAAGACTAAAGCTAATTAGGTCTAGTTTGTCTTCCTTCGCTCGTGTTTTTGTGTGTACACAATAGAACATTATCTTACGATTATTTCGCTTCGACCCGACGATGACGCATACTCCTTCGAAATACGATACGACCACCACTACATCTTCATAATGCTTAATTGTATAAATCTACGTCAGGATTTACTTCGGTTTACGTACATAGAAGATTTCCGCTTTACTTCGGCTTTGCGTTGTGCGTATTTCCATTTTACATAATATACAAATTAGCATTTCGTCCAATTTAGTTACATTATGTCTAGCTTTGTACTTTACCAGTAAACAGTCGGCAGTATAGCAAGAGAAGAATAAAATATCATTTTATGTGTTGCATAAGTTGCAGCAGTATGTTATGTAAAAGGTTTGTGGGGGAGAATGTGTAAAGGGAAGTAATGGGTTGTATGTGCAGACTGGACGAGAAGAGATGTTCATGTAATTCAACGTGACTTGTGTTTGTGGGTAATGCTTTTTGGACATGATGGAAGTGTGTATGTGTAGCATTAAGAGTATAGAATGTCCGTGTGTAACAATGGTTGAATAGGGAGTTAATAATTGAATACTGCTTGCTAGGTTTAGCTTGCGACACAATTAGACGATAATTAAGTGAAGGCATTTAAAGTTATAGGACAGATGCTGCTGCTTTTTTGTCCTACTTTGCTTCGTGATGCGTGCGATGACAATTTTCCCCATAGCTGCTGCACGGCCAATTATGTTTTCTGGATGAAAGTATTGAGCGTACATCCAGCAAAAGTTGCCAACTGTGAACTGGAATATTGTTGAATGCCTGCACATGAAGAAGACCGGTTCAGTGTAGCATAGTTTGTTATGGCACGGCATTCGGCATGGCATACAATCAAACAGGAGATGAGTTTGAAATCAGATTTTGGGTGTAAGAGTGCAGGAGGAAAGAAGCGGAAATGAAGAAGTAAGCTTCAATAAGTCCAAGTCCTACTTCATTTCTTTTGCCACCGAATAGCAATTCTTGTGACAACCCACACACAATTTAAACACTCCAGACAGACTCCATAACGGAGCCGTATACTGAACTCTTCTGAAGATTTGAATATGACAGCTATTTTATAACTACAATATTTTATGCGGTACGCCTACGCCTACGCACTTGCGTCCTTTAAAAAACAAACCTCTTTAAATATTTATCGTATTTCATAAATGATTCAGAATTATAATTTCATAAGCAACCAATATTATTGGTAAAGCAAAGCAAACTGCTTAATAATTTGTTCATATCATAAATGAGTCGCATTCTTTCATTTCGTGCTTTCTAGCAATTCATTCAGTCTCAATTCTCCATCAGTCTCAAGTTGCTTGGCTTACAATTTAATTGAATACATTTTAGTTGCTGCATGTTGATTCTGCTTGTGCTGATGCCTAAAGGAAGAGAAAGACTAAAGCCTGTCCTGCATCACACAGCGAAAGTCAAATCAATGTCTTAATTCACACGCTCGATTTTCTTCACTCTTCAGGCTTTTGAGTTAATAAAACATACTGAAGTTAATAACTAAAGTCTTCTTTTAATAAAATTTAATATAAATATTAAATATCAGATTATATAAATCATAATAAATTATTATGGACACTCCTCACAAGAAAACAGGTGAAGATTATTCAGAGCAACCTGAGCCGGAAGAAACAACTTCCAATGTTTCCCCTCCTGAGGCTCAAATTGTTCCATGGAGTAACAGGCAAGTTTTAATTATCATTTAATGCTCCCTATGTTGCCACCAATCAATCCCCCCTGTTTTGTTAATATTGACATCAACTTGAATATGTGTATAAAAAACTTCGGAATAAAGAAATTCTTAGTTTATGCATCACCCATAGATTATCAGTAGTTCAGTATAGTTAGATGTTAGATAAGATGTGGTGGGATAACAAAAGCAAAACTTAACTGCCCATTTTAATGTTTCAGGTTGGAGTGGGAGAAAGCGTGTAATTTCTTCAATAATGGCAACTACAAAGAACTGCTGGCAGAATTCTATGTTTGGAAACAAAGAGTTCCATCTCTTCCTGTGGGTGTTGAGGCAACATTATTTTTGATTCAAGCTGATCTGGAAGACCGACTTTTATGCGGAAACTCTTCAAAAAATACATCTGAAGATAACGTCAGGTCTATGTATTCATTGGCGGTCATCAGGTACCATATCAAAACTGTTCATTTGCAAAAATTAAACATTCTAATTCTCAGATGATTGTATTAGATTGCACTATTGCAGGAACTTACATGGCATAACGTAAAATGATTTCAAATAGTATGATTTTTTGTGCTTTATAGATTTCTGAACCATGTTACACATTTGGCAGCAAGTGAAATGTCCAGCACTGCAAGTATGACAATGGTTAATGTGGTGTCTCATGTCAATGTACCCAAGTGGATTGTCAATATAAGGCATGAAGCATCTCATGGAACAATTCTGCCGTCTATGGAAACTCTTCGTTTAGCAACTCAATTCATTAAGGAGTGGCTCACGGTAATTTAGTAAAAATGATTATGCTTGATAATTACAAATTAATTGTTGAATTACATTTAATTTTATATGTATGTTTTGATTAGGAAAATTACTGGCTGTCCACAGATAAAGATACTAGCGATTTAGAAGAAAGTCGAACCCCAGAGTTTTATATTAATGCACCCAGTAGTAGTGAAAAACGTGACGAAAGTTCTATTGTCTCCAAATTCAACAGAGAACTATCAGCCTTTATTGCTTGTAATGTATACAAATTGCGTGGGAACGACTACATCAGTGATCGTGACATCCTGGATCATTTACCGGTGAAATGTTTTGGTGGCAAAGTGAAAGAGGTTGCTCAACTTTTAATGAAAGTGTTGACCCACAATTTAAAATCAGAACCGTTCCTTTTTTGTGCTGCTGTTGTTGACGCGATGCACCCGGACCAAGAATTTTGTTCGGAGCTGATGTTATTATTTAATACTGACGAAGCATTCTCAATATTGGTTTTAATATGGAAATCCATAATAGAATTGTTAGAAAAGCAAGGAAAGTTAGTGTCCGTATGTATTCATTTGGCGAATATTCATGCACAAAGTGATATTAGTGAATTTATTCAAAACCTCAGTTCCAAATGGTTGGACTTCATTTTAGAACGACTTGAACTATCTGGAAAAAGAGTGTCCCAAAAATTACTTCCAGTTTTAAGAACTGTGATGAAAATGCCTAATGTTAACACTGGAAATTTTCTCCATAGGTAATCACAGATTTCATATAATACAAATAAAAATAGTGCATAGCAAACACATTGCTTTCAATAATGTGAAATCTGTTTAATAGTGACAATTTTTTACTTTTCAGATTGCTAAGACTGGTGGAAAACAATATAGGATGTGATAATGTTATGAAATTGTCGACCCTTGCCAATATTTGGACTAGTGACTTGAATCCTAACTCCAAAAACCGTAAAAAGTCACAAGGAAAATTCAACAATAAATTCTTTACACTAATCAGTTTGTCAACAACCATAAACGAAAACAATCAAGACCAGTTAATGGATAGTGACAGTGTTGACATCATTGGCAATTGGCAGTTGGATTGTAGAGGTAGTAATTTACAAACATTTTTTATTACTACTAATCAATCAGTTAATCGGTTAATACTTGCCATTCATATGTACTCGTTAATTTTCAATACGTTTGTAATTTGGTTGTAGGAGGAATCAACTTTTGGCGTCGACATCCATGTGGCATTTTACTGGATTCATATTCCAACTCACAATTGGTTTAATTTAGTCAGAATCGATCCTTAGATTAATTTTCAATGTTATTACCTATTTGAAAAATAAGATTATATCTGTAATGAGTAATTTTGTTATATGTATGTAAGCAATTTTAATTTTTTTGAAAAACATTTAAAGATCATTTTATACAAAGCTAAAATACTAAGTGACATTGTCTTTTAATTTTCGTTTTTTTCGTCACCTGACGTAATACTTTTTCATAATTCACGATATTCGCTAGTTGGTTAGTATCTTAAAAAAGTAAGCATACGCTCAATACTATTTGGTCATAATATTATAGCCAGCAATTTTGAAAAAATTATAGAATTCGGTATGAGTGTAGATGCAGCAGGTACTGAAGCTACACGTTAACCTAAGGCAAAAACGATCCCGGTCGGATTGGAACTACCTGGATGGCCAATGTTTTTTATCTCAATTCTCACTACAAAAAGTCAGAAGTTACTCAGGTGACA